>CAUYTI010138811.1:0-23413 GCA_963575145.1 Galago senegalensis | reverse complement strand
GGCTGCAACCAAAAAATAGCCAGGCGTTGTGGCGGGCACCTGTGGTCCCAGCTACTTGGGAGGCGAAGGCAAGAGACTCGCTTGAGCCCAGGAGTTGGAGGTTGCTGTGAGCTGTAATGCCATGGCACTCTACCCAGGGGGGACAGCTTGAGGCTCTGTCTAAAAAAAAAAAAAAAAAAAATTAAAATGTCGGCTCGGCACCTATAGCTTAACTGGCTAAGGCTCCAGCCACGTACACCTAAGGTGGCGGGTTCGAATCCCCAGCCCGGACCTGCCAAAACAACAATGACGGCTGCAACCAAAAAATAGCCGGGCGTTGTGGCGGGCGCCTGTGGTCCCAGCTACTTGGGAGGCGGAGGCAAGAGACTCGCTTGAGCCCAGGAGTTGTAGGTTGGAGGTTGCTGTGAGCTGTAATGCCACGGCACTCTACCCAGGGGGATAGCTTGAGGCTCTGTCTCAAAAAAAAAAAAAAAAAAGAAAAGAAAGAAAGCTGGGTTCTTCTGCAGTGGCTGATGACTTAGCACTTCCCCGTGCCAAGCTCTTGGAGGCTTGGTGAATCTCAGCACTGAATGCCACAGGGTAGTGAAGGCCTAGGGATGCGCTTCTAAGCTTTCCGGTTGACCTTAAAGACTATTATTCCATTGCAAGTCGTAAGTCTACCAAGTTCTATCATTTGCTTTTAAAGGGCCTTTGATTTCATTTGTGAGCTTGGACACCGTATAACATTTTAAACTACATTTATTATTTAAGCCCCTTTCCTAAGAACAAAATAATTATTACCAAACTACAAATATAGTAAGTTTAAAGTCTGATCAGATGTTTTGATGCTAAGCATAAATTTAGTAAGATTTCAACTTAAAATCATAAGTTTTAAATTATATATGCTTTTGGTTGAAGTGCTCTGATAGGCAAAAAAATTCTTGTAGAAATACATAAATGTTAAAGATGCCCAGGTTCCCTCTTAATATGAAAATTTTAATTCTGTGAGTTTGGTTCTTTAAAACTTTTATTTTCCTATCCTTGGGCTAAGTTCTCCTTGGGTTTAGCTTCAAGTCTTTTCCTGATGGCAGGTCAGCTCCTAGAGGACACGAGAAAAGTCTTAGCAGCTTCACTCAAGTGGCTCAAATCGCATTTTCACTTTTACCACTATCTGGTCATCTACAACAACTGAACGCATCATTAGTGCAAGATTTATATACAGCATATATCAGTTCTAGCCAAGGGAATCCTGTGTCCTTTTAAGATTTTTGAATAAATGATCTTTTATATGTTAAAATTTCTTTAAATTTGAACTTAAATTCTATCTTTGTGTAGCTTTTTTTTTTTTTAAAAGTGGGCTTTATTTTTTAGAAAAGTCTTTGATTTACAGAAAACTTGTTGATGATACAGAGTTCCCATATACTCCCCACTAAGCTTCTCCCAGTAGTAACATCTTACATTAGTATGACATGTGTTAAAATCAATGAGCCATGTAAATATGAAGGAGGCAAGGGACAATTATGAGAAAGACATGATGGCTATGTTGGCCACCTGGATGAGAGTTTTCCAAACTGCATATAGAAGTAACACACTGTATCCTATGAGAGAATTAATGTACACAATTATGATCTATTAAAAAAAATCAATGAGCCAATATCAATACATCATCATCAACTAAAGTCCATACTTTATTCAGGTTTCCTTAGTTTTTACCTAATGTCTCTTTTCTGTTCCAGGATCCCATCCAGAGCACAATATTACACTTAGTTCTGTCCCCCTTGGCTATGACAGTTTCTCAGAATTTCTTTGTTTTCGATGACCTTGACAAGTTTTGAGGAATATTCTTCAGATATTTTGTAAGAATACTGCTCTGTTATAATTTATCTCCTGTTTTTCTCAAATGGTTCGGTGGCTGTGAGGAGTTTCTAGGAGGAAGACCATAGAAGTAAAGTGCCATTTTCATCACATCCCTTCCAGGGTACATACTATCAGAACGATCTTTAATGGTGATGTTGACCTTGACCACCTGGCTGAAGTCTGTTAGAGCTTTCCAAACTTTATAGTTCCCTTTTATGAGCTATAAGTCCCCTTTTTACAGTGACTTCTTCAAGCTATGGTAAATATACCATATATTGTTACACTAAGTTTTTAAGGTGTTTGCTGAATGATTCTCCCAGTTAAGAATTCTTTTTATTTTTAATTCCAGAGCAGATGCAAAATTTTTAATTTGACTATGGGGGACTAAGAAGATATCAGTATCTTAGAATGCTACAAGATTGATAAATATTCTCATAAATACAAGCTCTTGAGGTTTTGTCCGAAATCTTGACTCTGGTCAAAATTTAGCCTTTAACTTAGGCCTTTGCACACACACACTCACACAAGTGAATTTAGGTGCAAACACGGAACAGTCTTATTTTGACTGCATAACACCAACTTTATGAAGCCTTTGAATAACAAGTATCCATTACCTTAATGTTATTTGAATTCAGGCTTCCAAAATCCAATCAGAAATTCTAGGAAAAAGCAGAGACTAACCAGGTAATATGAATAAGCAACTCTTGAGAAATTATACCAGATATTATTCCTTTAATGGTACACAGAAAGTTAAATTGAAATTTCTCTATTGACTTATATAATTTCAGATTATGTGAGTTTTATTGAACGATTTGAAAAAGGACACATTTTTCCAACTTCAATAGCAATATCCTACACTACTATGAAAATCCCATATTTTACCTTTATAAAAAAAACTTCAGCTATTAATTTTAGTGCAGAAATTCAATTTTTTTGTCTTTGGAATTTTTCTAGATGTGAAGTTCCAATTCTTGTTGAAATCAATTATGCCATATCCAAAATTCCTGATTTCTCATTCTGCACTGGGGGGAGGGGGAATAAAACTTTAAATTTGCTTATTAAATTTCCCAGCTTCATTATACACTAGGTTTCTGAATTCAAATGACAGCCAATACTGAATTCTCAAATTTGAAAAAAATTGCATTTTAAAATGACAATAAGAATTATAAATAATTCTCTTACCAATGATGAAGGAGAAAAAAAATTAGTCAACTACCAACCTGAAAGAAAGGAGAGAAGGAAGAAAGGGAGTAAGAAAGGGAGGGAGGGCTCGGTGCCTGTGGCTCAAGTGGCTAAGGCACCAGCCACATACACCTAAGGTGGTGGGTTCAAATCCAGCCCTGGCCTGCCAAACAACAATGACGGCTGCAACCAAAAAATAGCCAGGCGTTGTGGTGGGCACATGTGGTCCCAGCTACTTGGGAGGCTGAGGCAGGAGACTCGCTTGAGCCCAGGAGTTGGAGGTTGCTGTGAGCTGTGATGCCACAGCACTCTACCCAGGGGGACAGCTTGAGGCTCTGTCTCAAAAAAAAAAGAAAGAAAGAAAGAAATTTCACTCTTCAAATGCCAATTACATGTTTAACAAAATTTTACAATTGTTATGTTTGTTTCTTATGCTGTATTTTAAGAATAACTGATTTTACAAGCAAATATAAATAATCCAGCTGTAATTTCTTCATATTTTTACATTTTCAAGAAATAAGCAAATAGTATTTAGTAACCTTAAATAAATACTGAATATTAGAATAAATAAATGTCCGAAGTGTTCAAATCAATAAATTCAAAGTTTCCAAAGAGTTTGGATTCAAATCAAGCACTAGCATTGAAAGACTTGAAAACAAAAGCAACAAGGAAAATTAAGATAGTTTAAAAATTAAAATTGCAGAAATAAAAGATCTCATTAATATAACTAGTGATAAAAAATATAAAATTGTTAGATCTGAGAAAAAAATGAATCAATTTGTTATAGTGAACAAATATCAATTAAGATTAAAAACTCTGATGTACACAATAATGTATGTCTTAATAATTGTATATGTCTCAATACTTACAGGAGCAATTTCTAACATTACACAAGTCTGTTTGAGGGTAATTATTTTTTAGTCATTTTAATTTATTTGACATTACAAAGACATAGTAAATCTAACATATCACGTAGACAGAATATATCTAAAAACAAGGAAGTTTTCTTCAGCTACTCCTGATTAACAGGGAAATTTTTGTGATACAGTCTCATAATGTCATATCAAAGTGGCATGCAATTGAAAAGAATTTATATGCAGACTAAATTTAATACACAAAATATATGAGGTTTTTTTAAAGTTGAAAAATGTTGAAATTTTATTTAGTCAAGACAAAAATATTACTCAAACATTTATTTTTTAAAAAAGGAAAACCAAATTTACATGTTTATACCATGTGATCATAACCTTTTAAACATAAAACCTGATATATAAGTATCACAAGGAGAGAACTATGGTTTTCTGATCTCTTCAAAGTATGTATAAAATTGCCTTAATAACAGTCTCTCCTGAGGCATCTTTGTCCCTAAATAATGTTTTTACAGCATGTTTTTAAATATGAGCAGAGTGGATTTTATAATTTTGTGTTAGATACCAAACAAAAATTGCAAAGACACTAAAATTGTTTTATGTGGTTTCGTATTTTGTGCAAATGTTCTAATGAAATTTTGCATATTCCTATTTTTAAATCTTCTAAAAACAGAATACCTTTGAATAATTATTATCATTAATGGCACTGGTCCAGAAATTAATTTTGATATTCCTATTATTTGAGAGACAATGCCCAGAAAATAGGAGTTAATAGAACAAAGTTGAATGGATAATTGAACTATTAATAAAGTATCAAGCTTTTGTATGCTTCCTCACAATAAACAAAATTAAAAAACAAGTGTATGGCAGACAGCCTAATATTCTATCATATTTTTAAAGCCGGAAAATTTCAAAATCATGAAAAGTCTGGAAGATGAGATATTGTGAAATTCAATCATCTTGGTTGTAAAAAATATAGGCAGAAATAAACTTGGAATAAAATTTTAACTCTTTAAATTTTTGAAATTGTCTTTTATTCATGAATATTAGTTGTCTATTTTTGGAGACTTTGGAAAAAAAATAAGAATTTAACTGATGACTTTATATTGAACCTCAGAGTCAGTCAAAGCATTCTATAATAGACATACTCTTATTTGACAATATGAATGCTACTTTTTTTGCATCAGTATTATTATTGCTTAAAATTTCAATGCAGCAACCATCTGATTTCTTTTCTGAATGTATTTATCTTCATTCATTATTACAAGTTTTCTGTTTCTAGTTTTGTTCTTAAACATTGTTATTGTTATTGAATTTTTAGCCTTTTTAATTTTGTGGAGGTAAAAAATAGAAGCCTAATAAACACATGTATACGTAAAAATAAAATAAAATAAAATAAAATTTTAACTCTGTAGGGCACAAAGCTGATTAGTAAGTGCCTGAAAACACCTCGAAGAGCTGAAATTGAATTGCATAAGAAGAAAAAATGAACAAGACAAAGACAGGGAAAATATAAGACATGATGCTTGTCCATCTCTGAGAATGAGCTTCATGTACTTCAAACAAATGTCAAAGACTGAGAAGAATTTATAAATTAAATTTGAAAATGTTAAAGTCTAATATTAAACAGAGCAGCATAGCTATATGTTCAATCTTCTCAAACTATACAAGTATATTTAACATTCTTTTGGAAGGTAGACATTCTGTGAATGAAACAAATCATTTCAGCCTTTGGAAAGTTTCATTACCTGCTTTAAATACCCCATGAAATCAAGAATAAGTCAACTTGTTCTGATTTTGACTTAAAATTATTTTATAGATTATCATTTCTTCTGTTACCTAGGTTGATTTCCAGAATTCCCACCATCTCCTGAGATGAATGACCTAAGTTTTACACCAATTGGAGAGACACTTAAGGATCTCATTTTACTAAAAGTTCTTTTTTATTTTTGCAGTTTTTGGTGGTGGCTGGGTTTGAACCTGCCACCTCTGGCATATGGAGCTAGTGCTCTACTCCTTTGAGCCACAGATGCTGCCCAATAAAGGTTTATTTTTGTAGCCAAAGAGCAAGAATAAAACTTTATATATGTTGAAGAAAATCACATGATCAGATCAAAATGTGTCATAGACCTGGAATCATGGTTGTCTTAATTTTCAGTATCTTTCATTTTGGATGGCGCTGCAGAAAGATCTTTAGTTTTAAGGCTTTTTTGATACTATGTGCAGAGAAAAGATGTATGAAATGATTGAAAAGTAGTGTTTACAAGGCACTTACTCTACATTTCACATAGGGTGGAATTTAAACCAGGTCAAGCACAAAAGCAGTCATAGAGAGGTACTAAAATCCCAATATATCTCAATTTAAGTTGATTTTTTTTATTATATCACAATCATAGAATGAAATGTTGAACCCACAGAAGAAAAATATGTTGAACTCTTAACCACCAGTACCTATGAATGTGAGCTTATTTTGAAATAGACTTTTTGCAGATCTAATCAAGTTAAAATAAATCAATTAGAATAGGCCCTAATCCAAAATGACTGATGCCTTTATAAGAAGAGCAACATATTCACCCAGAGAATGGTGTTAATATGACAAAGGTTAGAGCAATGCTGCTTTAAGCCAAGAAATGTCAAAAACTGAGAGCCCTTGCCAGCCAGAAAGGAAATAGCAAGGATGGGCTCTCCCCTATAGTTAATAGAGGGCACATGGTCCTCTGGACACCTCAGTCTGGGGCTTCTGCCTTTCAGAACTAGGAAATAAGAAAGTTCTATTAGTTAAGCCACACATTTTTTGGTATTTTATTATGACAATCCTATGCAACCAATATAAATTTTGGTACCATAAAGTGGGGTGCTATTCTAATAAATACCTAAAATGTAGAAGCTTACTTGGAATAGGATAATGAGTAGCTGCTGCAAGAATCTTGGGACACTCATTGAAAAAGTCTAGATCACCCTGAAGATGCTATTGGTAGAAATGTGGCCATTATAAGTAAATCTGTTGTGGTACCAAAAACAAAAACAAACAAACAAAAACAAAGGAAAGCGACAGAGAAAGCATCTATCATCTTGAAGAATACATATGTTTTTATGCATAGAATGTTTCTAGAAATATGAACACTCAAGGTGCTTCTGGTCAGGTCCCAGGCAAAAATGAGGAACATGTTATTGAACATGGGAGGAAAGGTAATCCTCGTTATAGAATGTCAGACAACTTAGGCAAAATGGCTTCTTCTCTTGAGTGGCAGTTACAATAGAATTTATAAACAATATACTTTAGTATTAAACCAAGAAATTTTTCAAGCAAAGTACAGAAGATGCAGCTTTGTTTCTATTTTCTGCTCATAATAAGATATGAGAGGAAAGGTTAAATGGGAGAAATTGTTAAGTAAAAAGAAATAAGCCTTCTTAGCCTATTCAGACAGAGTTCTCTGCAATCAGAGCCATGTGGATGGCTAAACAAACTTTTGACAAAGAGATAAGGTATGGGATTCATTTTTCCAATAAACCTTCTCAACAAAAGCCAGAAATAGAGATACAATTATTTAGGAAAGATCTATGAAGAATTATCTTGTCTGATGGCTTGACCCTTCATGAATTGCAGTTGAGTCTAACAAATTTTTCAGAATTTTATACCCTTAAAAACACTGCCAGCCTTGAATGAAAAAGACAGTGATGGGACAAAAGGAAGTAGAATTACTCCTAAATCAGGACAATGAATGAATTGGCCATAGCCAAGAAGACAGAGGCATCACCCAGTTAAGTTGAGAGGACAGAGCCTCAATTCTCAGGTCTGGAAATATCTGGAAATATAACGGAGTGTTATCTGGTTGAAAACCAACTCTATACCAGAACATCTTCCATTTTCTCCCTTTCAGAATAGGAATCTCATCCTGTTTATCTCATCATTGTATCTTCAAGGCGGATAACTTGTTTTCTGTATTTCCCAAGCCTTTTGCTGGAGAGAAATTTTGCTCCAAGATGAATCATATCTGAAACCCCTCTGTACCTGACTTTTTCAAATTATTAGATGAGATTTGTGATTTCTGTTGGACAATAGTAGCTTATATTTAGATAACATTTTTTGCTTAGAGTTTATGCTAGAATGGGTTAAGATTCTGGGGCCATCAGCATGGAGTAAATGTATTTTGTATGTGGGATGCACATAAATTAATTTTAGCCCATTTGTCTTCATTTCATTTTTTTTTTGCCTCTCTAAATGTATTTATTATTAACTAATTCCAAATTTTCTTCTAAAATAAACAATTATTCTTTAAATGCATTCAACAACATAAGAGTGTGAATGATTCCTTTAGACATGAAGCCTACAGTCCTTTGCCCTTTCTTTCCTGGTTGTATTATTTGCCATCTGGATTTTCTGAACAGCACTGTTTTTGAATTTTAACTTATCTATATCATGGAATTCCTTATTATTGGATCCCAGTTTGGGGATTGCTGTGGTGTGAATATTTGTGTCCCCCCCCCCAAATTCATATGTTGAAGCCTAATCACCAGTATGATGATGAATAGATCACAAAGGAAGAGCCCTCATGAATGGGTGTCCTTAGAATGGAGACCCCAGAGACCTTGCTTTCCCATCTACCACATGAAGGTACAATGAGAATACACTGTTCTAGGGACCAGGAAATGAGCTCTCAACTGACACCAAATCTGCTAGCTCTCTATCTTGGACCTCTCGGACTCCTGAACCATGAGGATCCGATTTCTCTTATTTACAAAGCACACAATTGCTGGTGTTTGTTATAACATCCAGACAGACTAAGGCGAAGATTCCAGTCTTGTTCTCATTTACACTTTCATTCTGGCACATCCTTTTTCTGGAGTAGCTTCCAGAGTAAGGAAGAATTGTGGATGAATCACCAAACTGAGAACAGTAAAACCAAACTATTAATGGTTTTTCACATGAAGAATTCTTTCACAGGGCTCAAACTCTCCACATCTGTAGGAAATGATGGAGCACTCTCTGTGGGCTGGCGTTCCTGCATCTGGCCTCAAGTCACTATCAGTCAGCAGGACTGGTAGCTGGGAAGAAAAGCTGAATGCTCAGAAGAGCAAGAAACTCACTGTGACAACTGGAACCTGGAAGGATATAATGGAACTGTCCTTCATCCCTTTAAAACATGATCCTGTGGGTGGCCAGAGGGAGGCACTGATACAGCGGACTGGAAGGCCAAGGACAGGATGTCTCATGTGGTTAATAGAAACCTGAAGCTATATAAAAAAAGGATCCTACAATTCCACTATTAGGTATATACCCAGAAGATTAAAATCACATTACAATAAAGATGTTTGTATTGGAATGTTTATTGCAGCCCAATTCATAATTGCCAGATCATAGAAGAAGCCCAAGTGCCCATCAATCCATAAATGGATCAATAAATTGTGATATATGTACACCATGGAATACTATGAAGCCCTAAAGAAAAATGGAGACTTCACGTCCTTCATGTTTACATGGATGGAACTGGAAAATGTTCTTCTTAGTATAGTATCACAGGAATGAAAGAAAAAATATCCAAAGTACACAGCCCTTTTATGAAACTAATTAATAGCTCTCAAATGAAAGCTACAACTTAATTCTAGCCCAAGAATGTGGGGAGGTGGTAATTAAGGGGAGGGAAGAAGGGCAGCCAGGAGGTGAGAGGGTAACTGGAAAGATCACCTATATATCTTTCTAAAACGGGTACAAGTGAACTTTTCTAGGACTAGAATATAAATTTTTTGACACAAAGACTAAGCAAATGACATGAAATCTATGTTAACCAGCTTGATGAAAGTATTTCAAATTGTGTATGAAAACACTACACTATACCCCATGTTTGCATTAATATATACAGCTATCAATTAAAAAAATAATAAAAAAAGAAAATCGAAAGTTTACATCCTCTCTATTAACCTGGATGAAAGGAGAACACATTATTCTTAGTAAAGCTTCACAATAATGGCGAAGCAAGAATCGTACGTACTCAATTCTCATATGAAGACAGTTGATGACCTAGTACTCAATGGAGAGTGTCAGAAAGGGAGAGCAGAGAGAGGTAAGGAAGGAGGTTCTGGTGTGTGACCCACCTTTTTGGGGTGGGATGCAATTACAAGAGGAAATTTACATAACAAATACAATCAATGTAACCTGGTTCTTTGTACCCTCAATGAATCCCCAACAATAAAACTAAATACTCAAATAAAATAAACAAACCAATAAACAAGAAAAGAGAAACTTCACCAAAATTCTACTATTTAACTCCATCAACCACTTTTTATCTTTTTTGTTGTTTCTATGTGTATGTTTTGACACTATCACATTTTCAAGAAGATATTGTAATTATTATTGATGCGTTTGCGTTTTTTTCTTCCTAGTCATAACATAAGTGGTTTATACACCACATTACTGCAATAGAGTATTGTATGTTTGTTTCTTTTGGGTTTCATACATTCTATTTTGTTAAAATACTTTTATTTCTAGATTGGAAAGACTTCAGGGGAAATGCTTTAAAAAATTGGCCTGGGATAATACTTTATGAGAAGGACACCCAAGGCAACTGAAGCAAAATCAAAAATACATTACTTAAATCTGATCAAATTAAAAATAATCTGCACTACCAAAAACACACTAAATAAAGCAAATAACAACCCTCAAAATAGAAGAGCATTTTTGTGAGCTATATTCCTGAAAAAGGTCTAATAACCAGAATCCACAGAGAACACAAACTTCTAACACAAAAAATTCCCAAAATAATCACATTTCATTGTGGGTAAGAGACATGAACAAAACCTTCTTTAAAGAGGATAGGTGGGTGGCCCCTTTGGCTCAAAGGAGTACGGCTCCGGCCCCATATGCCAGAGGTGGTGGGTTCAAACCTAGCCCTGGCCAAAAACTGCAAAAAAAATAAAATAAAATAAATAACGACAAAGCTTTTTTAAAAAAGGAAAAGAAAAGAAAAAGAACTGCTCATAAGCTCTTTTTAAAAAAATAAAGAAATAAGATAGGTGCATGCTCTACAGACATGAAAAATGCTCATCATTAAATCATCAGAGAAATGGAAAACAAAACTCCTCTGTGATACCATCTAAATCCAGTAAGAATAGCCCACATCACAAAATCCCAAACCTAAAGATGTTCGCGTGGATGTGGAGAAAAGGGAACACTTCTGCACTGCTGTTGGGAATGCAAGCTCGTATGTCCCTTTTGGAAGGAACTTTGGAGAACACTCAGGGATATAAATGTAGACCTGCTGTTTGATCTGCAATTCCTTTCCTATGCGTATATACATAGGACCAAAACTCATTTGGCAATAATGAAATTTGCACCAGATTGTTCATTGAAACTCAATTTATAATTGCTAAGTCATGAAACATTTCCCTTTTTGAGACATTCCTTATTGGTCTACTTTCTTCTTTCTCTTCTGATCATCTACTTTCAAAGCGTTTGTACTAAGGCTCGATAATCTTTTCTTCTGCTTGCTCAATTGTTCAGTTCAAGGCATTTATAATTTTATGTCTTTAATTTTTCTACTACAGAACTTCTGCTTCTGTGCATGTGTTACATAATTTTAATATCTTTGTTATATTTCTCTATTAGGCTTCTGAATTCTCTCTCTGTGGTATCTTGAAATTCACTGAGCCTCTTTAGGACAGACATTTTGAATTTTGTTACATGTCACCATTACTCCAGAATTGGTGTCTGGTACTTTGGTTCATTTGGAGAGGTTGTGTTTTTCTGGATGTTTTGATCCTCTAGATGTTTTCAGTAATTGAAATGTAATCCCACATCTTGGGATTGTTTGAGTTCATCCTTCCTGAGAAGCCATTCCAGATATTCAAAGGAAATTGAGTGTTGTTTCTATCGCTTTGGTTACCATAGCTATATCAGCACTAGAGGTGCCTCAAACTCAGGAATGTTGTGACTACTTTAAGTTCCTGGTAGTACTGTCATGGTGGAGACAAGAAAATTAAAATTCTTTAGTTTTGATGCTGGAGAGTTTTTCTGTTGAAAATTATGCCTATGTAAATGTATCACATTAAAAATTAAAACTGAGGTGAATTCAAATTATATATTTAGTTACTCATTAAAATTAACAGTAACAAATTCTTTATACATCTAACACTTTTAATTTTATTGTTTGAGAATCATTGAGGGTACAAAGACTTAGGTTACACTGATTGCATTTGTAGATAAAGTTCCTCTGGTAATTGTCTCTCACTGATAAGAGTTGTGCCATACACTGAGTGACCCCTTTTCCTCTCCCACTCCTCTCCCTTATTCTTCTTTTCCATTTTTTCCCTCTTTTCCTTTCTTCTAATATGGATCATCTACTGCCTTCATATTAGAATTGAGAACATTGGATATTTTTTATCTATTCTTTTTGATGCTTAGTTAAACAGAAAGTTTTCCAGCTCAGTCCAGGATGATACAAAAGATATAAAGTCTCCATTACTCTTAATTGCGAAATAGTATTGTATCCTAGACATATAACACAGCCTGTTAAGTCATTACTGGGTTGGTGGGAATTTAGATTGTTTGTAATCTCATTAGTAAGCATATACCTAGTAAAAAAAATTATTTTATTATATTTTATCACAACTTAATTTATATTTCAAAACAGGGAAACAACCTTGGCACACAAACCTTTGAAATAAATAATACAGCCATTTTACAACCTAAAAATCAGGGAGAGAAATGTTATTGCTTCATATTTTTGAGAATCTATTTCATGTCAAGCTGAAGAGATGGCCACAGGATTTTCTTCTGTGCTTTTAAATTCAGTGTGCTTGAGCTTTATTGTTTTTATTGAAATAGATGAAAAAAAAATGTGTTCTCATGAAGACAGACAGTGTGCTTAGAAAAGAGAAGAGTATTTTATCAGCATGTCCAAGTAATTATGAATTCATCAAAACACACACAGGGCATTGAAAACCTGAAGATTAGTTTATTTCACCTATAGGAAGAAAGCAGAAAAAGAATGAAGAGTTAGGAAAACACAAGATTGAGATGTTGTGTAAAGAAAGAAGTCCTGGAAAATGACTACTTTAAAAAGAAGCAGAATCATTCATCAATATTCTAATTCAGAACAAACTAAGAAAGGAAAAGCTTAGCCAAATGTCATTAAGAGGAACAAAATAATAGATAATTGTGGCAGAGAATTAAAATACAATCAATGAACCAAAGTTCATTTTTTAAAATTAACAAAATGAATAGACTTTTCAGCACACTGACTAAGAAAAAATGAAAGAAGACTCAAATTACTGAAATCTCACATGAAGTTGGACCAGGTATTATAATTTGTCCTATTGAAATAAAAAGGAATGTGTGCATAAGATGACACTATGGGCAAGTGTAAAAAAAATTAAAAAAGTTAGATCTGTCTAGGACAGATACACATAAACTACCAAATTTCTCTCAAGAATACAAAACTATAGACTCATGACAGAGTAATCAAAAAGAAATCTATTCAGTATCCCAAAACTTCCTAGAAAACTAGAAGCCAGGACCAGAAGGCTTTATTGTAAAATTCTGCCAAATATTTGAAGAAGTACTTTTGATACCCTTCCAAAATTAGAAAAGGAGAGATCACTTTTAATCTCATTTTATGGAACAAAATCAGCATTCCTCTGAAACCAAAACCAGAAGGAAACATCAGAAAAAAAAAAAAAGTAATCCATTATTATTCTTTATAATTTAGATGCAAACTTCCTTAACAAAACCTGCAGAAACCAGACCCCAGGACCTAATGTACACTATGACCATGTACAATTTACTCGAAGAATGCAAGTTTTACTGACATGTAGATTTGGTGACTGTAATATACCATATTAGTAATGTGAAAGGGAGAGATTCCCATAAAAAAATGATTTCAGTTGATGCAGAGAATACATTTTTCTTTTCTTTTTTTCTTTTCTTAAGTCATATACACATAGATCATGAATACTTTTCTTCTGTTGTGGGGTACAACATTTTTTTTTATGTACAATTTAAAATGATTACTTCAAACCAATTAATATATCTTTCACTTCATTTACTTATTTGAGTTAAGACATTTATGTGGTATACTTAATAGATTTAATTTGTATGCTTACAATATGCTTTATAGGTACTGTCCCACCATTTAACCTCTCTCTATAGAACCTTCCCTATCCCTTCTCATCCCGCTCTACTTCTCTTCTTCATCTCCACCTATAGTTTTGATCTACCTTTCATAAGAAAATACAACCAATTATAAATTGGTTTCATAAAAGAATTGAGTATATGGGATACTTTTTTCTTCCACTCTTGTGATACTTTACTAAGAATAATATATTACAGCTCCATCCCTGTAAACATAATAGAGGTAAAGTCTTTATTTTTGTTAAGGCTGCATAGTATTCTGTGGCATACATATACAATGATTTATTAATCCATTCATGGGTCAATAGGCACTTGGGCTTCTTCCATGACTTGGCAATTATGAATTGAGCTGGAATGAGAAATATGGTGCAAATATCTTTGTTGCAAAGTGGGATTTGGTCTTTTGGATTTATACTTAGTATAGGAATTGCAGGATCAAATGGCAGGTCTAGTTTTAGATGCCTGAGTGTTCTCCATACTTTGATCTAAAAGGAATACATTAGCTTGCATTGTCACCAGCAGTGCAGAATTATTCCCTTTTATTCACATCCATGCCAACATCTATAGTTTTGGGATTTCATTGTATGGGCCACTCTCACTGAAGTTAGATGACATCTCAAGGAGATTTTATTTTGCATTTCTCTGATGAGCATTTTCTCATTTGTCTGTAGACCCTGAGCCTGTCTTCTTCTAAGAATCTTGTTTCAAGTCTCTTACACATAATTAATCAGGATCACTTCTTCTTTGATAAGTTTGAGATTTCTATGGATGTTGGTTATCAAACTTTTGTTAAAAAAAATAGCCTGCAAATATCCTCTCCTATCCAGAAGGCTGTCTACTTGATTTACTTATTGTGATATTGTCAGTGAAGAAATTTTTAGTTTGATCACATCCCAGTAATCTATTTTCGGTATAGCTTCAATTGCCTGGGGGGTCTTTCAGAACATTTTTCATAAATGTAAACCTTTGTAGGTTTAAAAACAAATAAAATTTCCACAAATAAGCAGAGGAAGGGAACTCACTTCTTTTGAAGTGACACAGGGTATTTAAAATTCACAGTTAACATCACACTTAGTGGTGAAATACTGAAAATTCTCTTTCTAAGAACAGGAATAATAAAGGAAGCCCGATTTCACCCATTTTTTTCTGTTCTATTCTTTGCTTTCCTTTATTGTATTTTTTAAAAATTTTCCTTATTGTACTAGATGTTATGGCCAGGACTAACAGAGTCGAGATTAATAAAAGGTCTTTGTTCTAAAATAAATAGTAAAACTATATTCCATAGAGTTATGCCCAGAATTCTCTCAAAGTCCACACTGCCACATAAGCCAAATTTAAAGAAGAGTTCTTTTATTGAAGAGCCAGCCAGTGAGTGCCTCAGTGTTGCAACATGGGATTTCTGAGAGCAGCCCCTGAGTCATTTGAGGCTCTGAGTTTTTTTAATAGAATAAACCTATGGGGGTGTGAAAATAAGTTAAGCAAGCATTATTACAGAAGCAAAGTTAGCCATTAGTATCATTCTTTTCCTTAAAAGTACAGGTGTGGGATATGGGGAAATGAAATGGTAAGGTAAAGAGTATGATCATGAAGGAAATCACCAGGGATTAATGAGCTTTTACCCAATAAAGGCAATTAGTAAAATTTTGCTACACAACACTAACAATTATAATTACTAAGAGTCCTATCCAAGTGTGCTCAAAATAGCATTCAATAAGTGGGGAGGCAAGAGGAATCACTTTTCAAGACAAGAAAACTTAACAGTAATGAAGTAAAAATCAATAATGGATTTGAGCCCGCTGTGCCTTCCAACTGATTCTCAGGAGCAAGAGTTACAGCAAAATGGAGTAAAGTTTGCTTTTCCTTCACCCTAACATTAGGGAGTAGAATCCTATAATGTATATTTGCAGACAATAATAAAGAATCCAACAAAGACAAAAAAAAAGAGAATATGATAACTTCTAAAAAATTGGTAATTCTAAAATTTCTAAAAAAATTGAAGAATATTAATTCTACATGTAAAAATGCTCCATAGTAGTAGCAAAACATCAGAACTTTTTTTTTTTTTTTTTTTTTTTTTTAGTTTTTGGAGACTCATTGAGGGTACAAAGAGGCAGCTTACACTAATTGTTAGGAAAAATTTTCTTATAATTTCGTCTGACTCTCAATAGATATGTCGCAAATTGTGAGCCCCTATTTACTCTGTACCTCTCACCACCCTCCCATTCCTCTCACCTCTACCATATACTAGCATCAATTGTCCTCTCTTAGGGTTCCACACTGGGGGCAGGGTCGGTAACATATCCCACTGGTGGAACAGTGTCTGAAACATATCCCACTCACTAAAGTATCATAAGAAAGGACGAAAAAATAGTCAGTGTACTAAATACTATTATAAAACTAATATTCAATCACTCAGACTTTCATATAGCCCAGGATGAAGAAGGGAGGGGGATGAGAGGAGACAGGGGAGGTCAAATCTAGTGAGGGTGAAAGGTGGGATCACACCTATGGTGCATATTGCAAGGTTACAGGTAGGATCTATAAAGTACAGAGTATAAATATCTTAACATAATAAAGTAAATTAGATGAGGTATATATCAACCAGTGTGATGTAAACATTCCTAATTGTATATGAAATCATAACATTGTACCCCCTTAAAGCATTAATTTATACCTTATCTATGTGTTTATGATTTAATGAACACTTAAACTAAAAAAAAAAAAAAAACAAAGAAAAAGAAAACAGAAAGAGAGCAAGTCAGCAATCTGACAAGACATCTTAAGCAAATGGAAAAGGAAGATCAATTCAACCACCAACCCAGCAGAAAAAAAAAAAAATTCAACAAATTTACAGCTGAATTAAATGAATCTGAAAACAAAAGACCCTTCAGAAGATCAGTGAAACAAAATACCAGTTCTTTGAAAAGTTTGATAAAGTTTTTTTTTTGAGACTGAGCATCAAGCTATCCACCTGTGTAGAGTGCCATGGCATCACACTCAGAGCAACCTCCAACTCCTGGGCTCAAGAGAGTATCCTGCCTCAGCTCCCAAGTAGCTGGGACTACAGGCGCCCGCCACAACACCTGGCCATTGTTTGGTTGCAGGCATCATTGTTGTTTGGCGGCCCGGGCTGGGGATTCGAACCTGCCACCTTAGATGTATGTGGCTGGCTCCTTAGCCGCTTGAGCCACAGGTGCAGAGCCAGATAAAGTTGACAAAATTTTGGTGAACATAACCAGGAACAGAAAAGCAAAATCTCCAATATCTTCAATCAGAAATGATAAAGGGGAAGTAAGAAAAGATACCACAGAAATACAAAAACAATCCTCAATGATGACTGCAAAATCTCTTTTCTCAGGAATATCAAAATCTGAAGAATATGGACCAATCAGAAACAATTAGAAATAAATACTGAATCAATCTATATCAAGCACTGAAATAGTATCAACTATAAAAAAAATCTCCCCTAAATAAAATGCCCTGGGGAAGCTCAAACAGAACTCTACAAAAAATCAAAGAGAAACCCATACCTATATTGAATAATTTATTCCAAATCTTTGAAAAGAGAAGAATTCTCCCCAATGCATTCTATGAAGCAAATATCACCCTGACCCTCTAATGAGGAAATGACACAACAAACAGTGAAAATAATAGACCAATATCATTAATAAATGGTATTCCAAAAATGTTCAGTAACAACACAACAAAAAGTTTGTACACATCTGGTTTTGTCCCAAGATTACAAGTGGGTTCAACATATGTAAGTCCATAAATATAATACACTACAGAAATAAAATTAAAGGCAAAGAGCATATGATTCTCTCAATTCATGCAAAAAAAAAAAGGATTTTGATCACATCCAACATTTCCTCATGATTACCACATTTAATTACATCATCTTAAGTGGGACATTTCTTAAGGATATACAGGCCATCTGCAACAAAATAACAGCCAATATCATATTGAATGGAGTAAAATGAAGATGGGGAAGTCAAACTATTGCTTTTTGTGGGTGTCATGAATTTATTTATACTTGGAAAACCCCACAAACACAACGACAAAGCTCTTAAAATTGTTCAGCAGTGTCTTGGGATACAAAATCAATACATACAAACTAGTAGCTTTTATATATCAACAATAGTCAAAACAACAATATAATCAAAGATTCTATTCCTTTTACAGTAGTTCCAAGGAAGATTAAATACCTGGGAATATATTTAACAAACAATGTAATAGATCTCTGTAAAGAGTACTATGAATCCCTGAGAGAAGAAATAGCAGAATATATCAACAACTGGAAGAACATACTATGCTCATGACTGGGAAGAATCAACACTGTTACAATGTCCATAGTACCCAAAGTAATCTCCAGATTTAATGCAATCTCCACCAAATAACCAATGTTATATTTTAAAGAACTTAAATAAAAAGCATTTCATTTTATAGAGAATCAGAAAAAACCCAAATAGCTGATATAATACTTAGAAATAAAACAAATCTGGAGGCATAATTTTACTAGACTTCAGGTTATAGTACAAATCTCCAGTGATTAAAACAACATTCTACTGGCATGAAAATAGAGACATAGATCTATGGTATAGCATGGAGAACATAGAGAGAAACCCAGACACATATTATCAATTGATCTTTGATAAACTAACAAAAACATACACTAGGGAAAAGAATTTGTATTTAACAAATGATGTTGGGAAAATTTGTTTAGCCACCTAAAGAAAACTGATCCTGGATCCACCCCTATCACCACTAACAAAAATTGCTTCTCACTGAATAAAAACTTTTACAGTTAAAACATGAAGCTACAAAGATACCAGAAGCATTTCCAAGGAAAACGTTTGAAGATACTGGCCTGTGAAAATATTTTCTGAGGAAGAGCTACCCCTTGTCCCAGAAATTGCAGCAACACCAAATGTAAATTACTGTGATTTGATCAAGCCAAAAATCTTCTGCACAGCCAAGGGCACTACAAACACATCACATAAAAATTAGAGAAGGTTTTTACATGCTATCATTCCAACAAAGATCTAGATAACTAGAACCTATAGAGAACTCTACCCAATAAGAAAAGAACAAGTAACCTCATTTGTTTGTGGGCAAGATACTTGAAAATCCTCATCATCTTTAATCATCAGAGAAATATAAATCAAAACTCTTTTGAGATATCATCTAACTCCAGTAAGATTAGCCCACATCACAAAGTCCAAAAACTACAAATGATGGTGTGGATGTGGCGATAAGAAAACACTTCTACACTGTGGGTGGGATTTCAAACTAAGACAACCTTTAAGGAAAGAAGTATGGAGAATTCCCAAAGATGTAAAATTTGGCCTTCCATTTGTTCTCACAATTCCAGTACTAGGTGTCTACACAGAAAAAGAGAAATCATTTTACCATACAGAAATTTGCTCCAGAATGTTTACTGCAGCCCAATTCATAATTTCCAAATTATGGAAGGAACTCAAACACCCATAAACCCAGAAATGGATTTAAAAATTGTAGTTTATATATAACAATTAATATTCAGGCATAAAAAGATGAAGACTTCATATCTTTTATGTTTACCTTGATGGAGTTGGAACACATTTACACCCTCATACAGATGTCAAAAATACCAATATATTTTGCTAAGAAAAGAAGAAAAAGTGTCCAATGTATTCAGTCTTACTATGAAACCAATTTATAGTCCAAGAAGTATGGGAAAGGGGAGAAAGAGAGGTGGGGAGGGGGAAGGATGGGTAGAGGGGGAGTAGTTGGTCGGACCACATTTACAGTGCATCTGACATGGGTACATTTGAAATATATGAGGTGTAGAATATAAGTGTTTTAACAGAATGTTTTAACAGATTAGCACATTGTATTCCATGAGGGCATTAATGTACACAGCTATGATTAAATTTAAAAAAATACAAATAGAATGTAGCAGGAGGGAGAGCTAAGGAGGGAGAAGAAAGGGAAAGCAGGGAGGGAGATTGGTGGGAGGAGGGATGGCATTTGGTGAGAGAGATCTCACCTAATGTGTAAAATGCAAGAGTATATTTTGAAAAAAACTAAGTAAATTTAAAATATCTTAGCAAAAAAAGGTGAGGTGATGGCTATGTTAATAAGTTTGTTTTAAGGATTCCACATTGTATCAAATTATCACAGCGTTCCCATAATGGATATAGTTATGATTTTAATTAGAAAATAATAAAAATAAAGTAAAAACCGCATTCAAATAATTTTTAAAATATAATTAATAAAAAAAAACTAATACAAACTGCTACCCTAAGAAGCAGCCTTTAAGACTCTTAGAAGAAAATATGGAAGCTACCCATTATGTACTGGGCTTTGGTTTTCATTGTGTAGATATGACCCAAAAGATGCTAGCAACAACATTTTAAAAGTTGATAAACTGGATTGAATTAACATTGAAAATTGCATCAAAAGACATTCCCAAGTGTGAAAAGACAACCTACAAAACATGAGAAATGGAAATTTCATACTTGTATGCATCTGGGCCTCAGAATATGTAAATAAGTCCTACAAACTTAACAAAAAATTATTTAACGACAAACAACCAACCCACTTAAGACATGGCCCCCCAAAAAACAAACAAGAAAATAACAAACAAACAGAAAATAAATATATGTGGAATAAACATTTCTCAAAAAAATAACCGAAAACAAAAAAAACAAGCTCATTATTACTCAGTAATGAAGATGTACTGAATTGCATACTTTAAAATGGTTAGGGTTAACTTTTTTTTACATTGAATTTTACATTGAATTTACATTGAATTTTACCTTAAGATGGTAAGAAAAACGGGGCCTTGATTCAGTGTCTCCCAGACACAAATGCGGTATACAAAGACTCAGGAGAGAGGTCTAGATCCCAGACTTAGGGCGCAAAAAAAGCCCCCATGGTAATATCCCATATAGAGTGTGGGAGTTGCTGAGGAACAGGGATGAAGGACTCAATCTTCCTCCTACCCTCAGCCCCTGCTGGGGAACATCCATATAGGACTGAAGCACTTGGAATTAGCCTATTTCCTGTTTTTCACAATAATCTAAGGCCTTGAGTACACCAACTGAATGAGACAGTAGCTCTTCACTATAACAGAGATGACAGATTGAGCCAAGAACCTCACAAGCAGCTTCTTCACAAGAATGGAAGTTGCCCCTTGCTGAAGCTCATTGTGGATAGAGGCCTATGAATCCCCCTTTGGGGTTTCATGCTGGATCAGATCTGCACAGTAGGGTAGTAGTCTAATCCCAGCATTCTAATGGATCAGATTCCTGGCATGAGAGTGGACGAAGTTAGCACACTACTCTCAGGCACTAAAGGTACACATGCACAGTGACCTGATGATTGAGTGCTATGGGGCTCTGGGCAGTAATGATTAGACAGGGTGTGTGACCCTATCACACAAAGAAAGTGCACTTGTGTACAGGAAGTGAAGGAACGTAGCTTACGGCCCCAACATTGAAACATTAATTTCCTCCTTTGCAAACAATTTTCTTATCTTGCAGAATCTGTCTTGAACTTCATAATAGCAGCTGATGCTTTCATTTGTAAAAGAAAACTCTGAACATTGCTTAGGATCTGCAAAATCTAGCCATAATCTAGACTGTAATCTAGCCATAATCTCCTTTGCTCTTTCCCCTTTTTCAAGGGCATTAGAGATCAAGCATACACAAACCTACACCCCTCACAGCTACAAGGTATTTCCTAAAGCTTGGGGAATTCACCAGACTCACTTGTGAGACTGGAGCCCATCAAAGGCACAAAGGAACATGTCAGGAGATGTTCTTCTTCTTAAGCCTAAATCAATGACAGGAGAAACAACCTTATATCTAAGCATAGCACCTTTCAACTAAAGCAAACATGGAACAGCTGTTTTATTCTGACAGGTACCGCTCAGATACCATGCACATGTAACAAATTGCAATGGTTGGGAAGAATTGAAAATGGTAGGTCACTGTTAACCTGGGAAATTCATAAAATCTGTTGCAACCCCACCTTATAGGCAACTCAGCACCAGCACTTCTCTCCATAGCATGGTCAGGGACAAATCTTTGGAGACCCAGAGACAGGACCATAGGCCTGTCAACCAGTCATAGCACCCGCAGGTCTCATTTAGAAGCCAGATGCAAAAAAATCAGCAAAATAATTTAGAAACATGAAAAGGAAAGACTATTTATTTGGTACAGGTATTGTACCAAAATATTTCTATACAGAAATTTGGGCACAATAACTGTACCAAATAAAACCAAGCAAAGTAAGAAAATTGGAAGGACTGATGGAGAATTTCAAGTATGGATTATTAGGAAGGGAAAAGAAATACAAAAGAAAATAGAAACCAAACACAAAGAAACCACAAAAACAATGAAGAAAATGAAATAAAAAATTACTAAAAGAATTGAATTATTTAAAGAAATGAAGCAGAAAATTGAAAAAATTCTTAAGGATAGGCTAGATAATGTAGAAGAAATATCTACAAGCTTGACAATCCCACCTTTGAGTTAAATAATTCAGTCAAAGAGGAAAAACAGAAAAATAATAACAAAGCCATCAAAGCCTATGAGAAACATAGGATTATGTAAAGAGGCCTGAAATAGGCCTAAAATATTCTTTAATAATCACCACTAAGTGTAAAAAATTGAATAGGCAAGGATCGAAAAATTTATTTGAGGGAATAATTGATGATAACTTCACTAGACATCTAAAACCCAGGTACAAGAAGCTCAAAAAATTCCTAGGAATTTAAGCCACAATAGACAATCACCACAACACACAATCAAAAGACTGGTTAGAGTTAACATGAAAGAAAAATTCCTAAAAACTGTAAGGTAAAGCTTCTGTTAACTCATGAAGGAATGCCCATCAGAATAATTGCAGAATTCTCAACTGACACTTTATATGCGAGAAGGGACTGGGGACTCTAGGAGATAAGCTCCCTTTGCTCAAGACATGGCAGTCGCCTCAATGTGCTACTTCAGGAGATTGTCTCTGTTAAATATTTCCTTGCTGCTTGAGCATCTGCGCTTGCCTATAGAAAAGCAAGAATGTAGAGTGTCTCGCCCTATGGGGTATGGAGAAGAGACAGCCAAGGTGAGCTGGGGGCTGTACAGACCAGTCTTAGAGCATTGGGTTCTATTCTCTGTCTTCCTCCATTCATTAGCATTATAATGTGTAACTTAAATTTGGGCTAGCAAGGACAGACAGCCAGGCTCCCTCATGTTTTTACTCTAATCAAAATCTATTGTATATGTGTTCCTCAGCCCTCACACTAGATTGTAATCCTAAATGGTTGCTTCCTAATGTTACTTGACTTCTTTGTATATGTGTTAAATTCTTACTGAATGTTGGAAAGTATATAAGGTAATCAGTAAAGTTTAGCCGG
>CAUYTI010138809.1:0-10362 GCA_963575145.1 Galago senegalensis | reverse complement strand
CAGCCAGGACCCGCCAAACACCAATGACGGCTGCAACCAAAAAATAGCCGGGCGTTGTGGCGGGCGCCTGTGGTCCCAGCTACTTGGGAGGCGGAGGCAAGAGACTTGCTTGAGCCCAGGAGTTGGAGGTTGCTGTGAGCTATAATGCCATGGCACTCTATCCAGGGGGACAGCTTGAGGTTCTGTCTCAAAAAAAAAAAAAAAACCTCTACCTTAATACTAGCAGCTCAACATGCTGCCACTTTGGGCTGCCACACCTGAATTCCTGACCCACAGAAACTGTGAGATAATAAATGTTTGTTGTTTTAAACCACTAAACTGAAGGGTAATTTATTATACAGAACACTGATACTAAGGGGGTAGCTAGAGAGGCAGGCTAAGGAATGATCCAGGAGGGCAAGTTCTCCAGCAAGGGTAATGGGATTGGGTCTGCCATTTATAAAGGTCCCCTGGCAGCACAAATTCTGCTGTGAAAGGGGCAAAGGTTGGCTCAGCGCCTGTGGCTCAAACAGCTAAGGCACCAGCCATATACACCTAAACTGGTGGGTTCGAATCCAGCCCAAGCCCACCAAACAACAATGATGGCTGCAACCAAAAAATAGCCAGATGTTGTGGTGGGTGCCTGTAGTCCCAGCTACTTGGGAGGCAGAGGCAGGAGAATTGCTTGAGCCCAGGAGTTGGAGGTTGCTGTGAGCTGTGATGACACAGCACTCTACCCAGAGTGGTAGCTTAAGGCTCTGTCTCAAAAAAAAGGGGGGGGGGGTGGCAAAGGCTGATGAGAGACAGTCA
This sequence comes from Galago senegalensis, assembly GCA_963575145.1. NCBI lineage: Eukaryota > Metazoa > Chordata > Mammalia > Primates > Galagidae > Galago > Galago senegalensis. The sequence continues at coordinate 9,573 of CAUYTI010138809.1, read as the reverse complement.
GAAGGCTCTGCAGTTGACCAGGTAAAAATGTGGCAGAGATAGAAGATAGGTACAAAAGACATTTCCAAGTAAGAATGCTCACACAGAGCTTATTGATCAATTGCCTATACACAATAAAAGTAATATTAACAATAGTAACAGCTAACATTTATTGTAAACCTAATATATGCCAAACACTATTCTAAGCACCTTACACATTCTAACACATTTAATCCTCATAAAACCTTATGGGTAGGTACAACTATCTCATTTTACAGATGAGAAAACTGAAGCACAGAAAGATTATGTGACCTGCCCAGTGCCACACTGCCTGTGAGCAGCGCAGCCTAGGTTCAAACTTGGGTAGCTGTGCCTTTAACTTCCCACTGTACTTCCTTTGGAGGGGATCAGAGAGAAGAAATGGGGATAAAGGCAGGACAAGGGTGAGCTCTTAGGGTTTCTAGCCTGGGCAAGGCAGTGCAATCTTAACCAAGCAAAGAGCAGAGGACTTGAAAGATATTACTACCACCAATCACCTACTAATTCCCTGTTTCTCATAGGAACTGCTTAATGGGCTCAACTACAACCCAGCAAGTAAAATGTAGAATAACATCCGGACGTGGCACCAGGCCCCACTTCTACCACACTCCAGTAAAAATAAACCTCTGTCCAAATATAGAGTGGTTAGAAGTGCCATGTTTTACAGGAGAAGAGGCAGTTATTTGGCATTAAAAATAGTTAAGTTTTGGCTTCCTCGAAGATCTGGACAAGAGCAGTGCAATTTTCAAATGGAAATACAGATGGATGGGGTGAGCCGCCCTTCAGGCTGACTCAGCTATTTAATGAGCCCAGTGAGAAAATTGCATTCCCCTTTCTGTGCCTCAGTTTACTTATCCATAAAACAGAGAGGTTAGGCAAGATGATCTAGCACCAAGTTAAGCTCCAGTCTTTATGAGGGTAGGAACTGAACCCCAAGACCTCGGAGAGCTAACAAACTTCCCAGATCATGGAGAGCTCCACTCAGGCAAGGTGGGTTGGTCCTTTAGTTCATAATTACTACTGATAAGATCAGGAATAGTTTTGGGGTTTAGGGGTTTTTGTTTGTTTGTTTTTTGAGATAGGGTCTTGCTCTATCACCTGGGCTAGAGTGCAGTGGCATCACTATAGAGCTCATTACAACCTCCATCTCCTAGGTTCAAGCAGTCCTCCTGCCTCAGCCTCCCGAGTAGCTGGAACTACAGGCTTGTGCCACAATACCCAGCTAAGTTTTCCATTTTTGTTAGAGACAGGGTCTTCTCTCACTTAGGTTGGTCATGAACTCTTGGCCTCAGTTGAGAACCTCCCATCTTGGCCTCTCAGAGTACTAGGATTACAGGCATGAGCCACTAAGGTTATTTTGTTTTGTTTTCTTGGCACTCTTACTCTCTCACCCTGGGTAGAGTTCTGTGACATCATTAGCTTGCAGCAATCTCAAATCTTTTTTTTTTTTTGTAGTTTTTTTTTTTTTTTTTTTTTTGGCCAGGGCTGATTTTGAACCCACCACCTCTGGCATATGGAGCCGGCGCCCTACTCCTTTGAGCTACAGACACTGCCCCAATCTCAAACTCTTGAGCTCAAACAACCCTCTTGCCTTGGCCTCCCGAGTAGCTGGGACTATAAGCACTCACCACGATGCACGATTAGTTTTTGTATTTCAGCACACAGGCACTCTTCCTCAGGCTGTCTCAAACTCCTGAGCTCTGGCCATCCACCCACCTCAGGCTACCAGAATGCTAGGATTATAGGGGTGAGCTACTATGCCTAGCCCAGACACATTGTTAATCCACAATGAAAGCCAAATGAGGCAATACTCCTATAACTGGCAGCCTCCTAAGATGCTACCTTAACAGAAGTGGTGGGAGGTTGTGTGTGGAAGAAGCTGCTGGAGGCCCTTTCCATCACGAGTACCAGTGGTGGGCAGGTCCTTTGACACATCCATTCTAATCCTGCAAGGCACACACAGCTACAGTTTACACATGGAATAGGGCTCAGAAAGGTTACATAACTTGCCCAAGATCATTCAGCTGGTAGAGCCTGGAACTGGGATCCAAAGCCAGGTTTAATGGATTTCAAAGCCCACATCTTTCTGCCTCAAAGGGCCTCTGCTGTGCTGCTCCCATGCAGTCAGAATCACTCTTCATAACTCCAAGAGGGGAAAAGAAGTCATAACAAAAGCCGGGAGCCTCTAGGGCAATGTCTTTCAACCTTTTTTTGTCTCACAGCACACTGGAACATATAGTTGAACTTCTGCAGCACACTTACATTATGTTGATTTAAAAACAAAAAGTAGGCTCGGCACCTGTGGCTCAAGTAGCTAAAGTGCCAGCCACACACACCTAAGGTGGTGGGTTTGAATCCAGCCCCGGCCTGCCAAAACAACAATGGCTGCAACCAAAAAATAGCCAGGTGTTGTGGCAGGCACCTGTGGTCCCAGCTATTTGGGAAGCAGAGGCAGGAGACTCGCTTGAGCCCAGGAGTTGGAGGTTGCTGTGAGCTGTGATTTCACAGCACTCTACCCAGGGGGACAGCTTGAGGCACTGTCTCAAAAAAAAAAAAAAAAAAAAGGAAAGAATATACTTACTGTTCTTTGAACTTCTTTCAAAAATAACTTAATTAGGATCTTTCAAATTTTTCATGGCACATCTAAGTTCTTCTCACCTGTGCCACAGCATACCAAAGTGAAAATCACTCCTCTAGGGTAACTCAAGATGGCAGCTAAGAAGCAAGTTAAGAGTCTTTTTTTTTTTCCTTGAGACAGAGTCTCACTTTGTCACCCTGGGTAGAGTGCCATGGTGTCAGTCACAGCAACCTCAAACCCTTGGGCTTAAATGATTCTCTTGCCTCAGCCTCCCAAGTAGCTGGGACTACAGGCACCCACCACAACACCCGGCTATTTTTTGGTTGTAGTTGTCATTGTTGTTTGGCAGGCCCAGGCTGGGTTCAAACCCGCCAGCTCAGGTGCATTTGGCTGGCACCCTAACTACTGAGCTACAGGGGCCAAGCCACAAATCAAGTCTCTAATTTCCTAATTGATCCCCTTGCATTTTTCATTGTACCTTGAAAAAGAAAAGATCAGCTTTGCTTTAAATGGTTTTATTAAAAATTGTACCAACTGATGGGGGGAAAGATATGTACACGCACATATATGCAGGTGAAGAACATAAACATAAAGCCAAAGACTCTGTACAGGTTAAAAGAAAAGGGGTCCCCATTCTTCTCTCTCTCCCAGAGGCAGAGTGCCCAGACCCCAGGGCAGCTCACCTGGGGATGAATGAAATGCTACATTCTCACTGGGTCTCCCCCTGACAGCCCCTGTGGATCCAGGGACAGGGGAGAAGGCTGGGCAATGCTCCTAGAGTGTGGAGAGCTGCGGGCCACCTGCACAGAGACAGTACAGGCCCAGAAGCCCATGTGGGGCTCTGAGCACCTTTAGCTCTGTGGGAGGTGGAGAGGCCAGCACACAAGTGCAGAGCTCAGCTTTGCCTGCTGTTCCCTTAAGGCTCAAAGTTCCCACCAACCCTATAGCTGCCTAATGTTGGTAGGCTAACCCCTTCCTATGAGAGTATCTGGCCAGATAGCCTGCTTCCAAGGGTCCTCACCCCCACAAGGAGGGGCCCTGCAACTTCCTCCAGCCTGGGCTAGCACTGACTTGCAGAATCCCCGCAGTCATGGGCACTGAAGTCCCGCTACTTTCCCCTCTCCCTACCCCACCTCCCATCATGTCCCCTGAAAGGAAGACTAGTGCTCATTGGGGTAGTGTGTTCCTTGCTGACCATGACAGTCACAGTGGCTTCACAGAACTCTTCCCTGAAGTGTTCAGGCTGAGGGTGGCCTGTCCCATACTGTCCCCCCTCCTACCTGCCATGTGCAGGTGGGAGCTGCCTGTGGATGGGACTAGGACACCCCTGGAAGGGAGACAGGTCAGCTGGGCCCCTCTGGCCCTTGAGACAAGTTTGCCACCTAACTTTGGACACAGACCCACTCCCCTGGGAGCTGAGGGGAGGTCACTGGGAGGTGATCTTTTTCTGCCTCAGATTGAGCAAGAGAAGGTCCCAGGGGCAGCTCTTCAGTGGCCCAGACTTTGAATCAGGCCAAGGCAGAGGGGCCAGCTGAGTCTTCCAACCTCACTAAGGGAGTCAGATGTCTGCCTGGGGGAGTTCCCTCCCCAGATCTGTCTACTAACTTCTAGAAACCGCTACTCTAAAGTTCTGAATTAGAAAGGCTGTTTTGACCCTGAATATCAGGCTTCCCTTCCTCTGGGGCATTTTTAGAGGAGGGAGGTTTCCAGTCTCTCTCCCAACCCCCACCCTTAGCAAGCCACAAAACTCCCAGCATCTTCAGCTGGTTACAGGTCAGGACACAGGTCAGACTCTCCCTCCTCTAAATCTGATTGTCCACCCCTCACTAGAGACAGGCAGGCTCCTGAGGGTGGGGGATGGGGGTCTGAGGAGTCCGGGGGGAGGGGCAGATCTCCTGAGGCTGGACTTTAGGAATGCTTAGGCCAACTCACCAGGCAGAAGGGAAGGGGCCAGTCTGGATCACTAGGCCAATTAAAGACAACCAGGCTGGAGGGACTTCTCTTCTTCTTAGAACTACTTTGCCTGTTACCTCCTAGGTGTTTTGAGGGGAAGGAAGAGGACTATAGGGACCTTAACCCCAGATAGTGAGTTCCTAGCTTTGCAAAAGATAGAGACAGAGCAGTCAGACCACCTTCCACCTAGCCCTAGGCTTGATGTTCAGGTGGGCTTCTCATCCTCTGGACTCAATTCTCAAGACAGCCTCATCCAGCCTGGACCTGGCAAGGATGGGCCAGGGATGGGCCTCTGAGGCTGATAGCTTTGCCAAGGACTAGACCATTTACTCTGTCACTCAGCTTAGGTGGAAAGTCTACCATGGGGTTAAAAGTGGCTGGTATAAACAAACCTGGTTTGGGGGGTATGCCACTAAAGCATACACCAGCAGCCTGCCTGTTACGGCCTCAATTCAGGAGAGGGGAAAACAGCATATGTCCTATACACATCATAAAATGATAGGGAGACACAGAGGAAAGGCTGGATTTCACAATGGTCAGTGTATCCCGGAGCCAGACTTCTTGCCTGGTAGGGACATGCTCCTTCTCCTTGTAAGCAGAAACCCATCTTCTTAGCAGGCAGACCATGGTACACACCCTGAGAATAGAACTCTGACCAAGAAGAGGTAATATCTCCAGAACATCTGAGCAGAACAAAACAAAGGCTTATGCACAGAGTTTAAGGTCCTTCTCTTTAGGGCTGCTGTAAGCCCACAGAGCACCTTTGTGCAAATTAGGAAAGGCACCCCTCTTCCTCTGGGCAGAAGCAACCCCACATCAGGGCACACAACTTAGTGAGCAGAGCAAGGGCTAGATTTCAGCCTCCATTAGCTCCCTCTGCAGATGCCCTTGTGCAGTGAACAACCTGTCCAACAGCATGTCCAGAATAGCCCCAAAGCCTTCCTCTGCGCAGAACTGGATGAGCTTGGGCTTATTCAGATGAGAGTCCACTCTGGACTTCTCCAATTTCCTTGGGTAGCCACACAGTCTTCTCTGCCCAGAGAAGCCACCTTTTCGTTGGGCCTTGCTTCACCTTTAGCACCAATGTTGACTTTTCTCACATATGCAAGAGTTATAAGTTAATTTCTAGGTGTCTGGTTAACAGATTCCTTTGTCTGCTATCAGAGCTGCCATACTGGCTGCTTTAAGTTCTGTCCTTGAGAGCCGCAGCAGGGAGAGAAGGGAACAAGTTCAGAGGCAGCTGTGGTCCTGCCAGGTTCCAGAGCATGCCCTTCTGGCCCAGCGGGAAGCTGAAGGAAGACAGGAAATATGCACCCAGCTTTCATGGTTCCGTTCTCTAATCATTACCTTTTACTCTAAAAGTCACTTTTAGCTGGCAAAGCCACTGTCCTGGCTTCTTCCTGTATCCCACTAGGTGTCAAAAAGGAATGGGGATGTTGGGGAGGAGGTATGTTGTTTCCAAGGAAACTGAGGGGTCTGGCTGGGGTTCTCTGGGGCTGTCTCTTACTGGTGGGGTGACCACCACATCTCCCAGCCCCATAGCAAACCTGCCCCTTTATGTCCCACAGTGCTGATGCTGAGGGTGGAATGCAGGCTGTTGGTTGGGTCTTTCGAAAGAAGAGCTGACAAAGGCACAAGCTGCTGGCTACAGCACATTGACTGGCTACTCGGCTCACTCACGGTGGGCCCCTAGCCAGTCCCAGGAAGCCAGAGGCGGTGGTGGTTCTACACCGTGAACCAATCTCGGGGCCTCCAAGTCAGATGTGAGGCCTATCCAGAACTTTGGTTCATTTTGCGGCATATTTGAGGGGTCCCTGGAGAAACCCAACCCTCCCTGAGGTCTGCTGGAGGTGACAGGGGCTGGGCAGGAATCCCTGAGCCCTTGGGACAGGACTGGCTGGGCCAAGTGAGAACCCAGCCAGATAAGGACCTGGCTGGTCAGCCTGGTAAAGCTGCCATCCTTAGCTGGAAAGGCCGTGACCGAGGCCCCGCTGGCTTAATGCAATGTGACCATCAGGACCATGGCTCCATCCACAGTGGAAGGCTGACAGGTTTGACGTAACTAGGAGACCAATCCAGTCTACTTTAACTGAGTTCCTGTGGGAAAACTAGAGTCCACTCCCTGGAGAGCACTGCTAACTGGTCATCTTTGACGGCTGGAGACTGAAGAATCTACTTGTCAGAGGCCTTGGGAGCTCCCGCCATCACAGACACATCATTAGCCTCTCCTTCAACAGTGTTTGACAAAGGCCCCGTTCCTGGTTGAGGCCCCAAACAGAGAAAGGAAGTCCCGCTTGGGTATGTCATATGTACACACAAAAAGAAATTTTTAAAATACAACAGAAAACAACTCCATAAGACATAGTGTCAGTCCTGCCCCACGTTCCTTCCTGTTCCAGATGGTGGTCCTGGTGTCCCATGCGAAGAAGGCAGCCCAGCCTCACCTGGGACCTGCCCCATTCCTGTTCTCTTCTCCGTTCAAAGCCAGGTTGTGTAGGAAAAAGAGGACCTGCCACCACAAGCGATTTTGGTTCTGCTGGTGCTGGAAGGAAAAGATAAATAAATAACTCCTAAACACAGCCTTGAGGACTCCTTATCATTTCCAGAAAAAGTTCTGATCTACGTATCTCAAGGCTCTTTAATCCTATCAGTCCAGCAAACTGGGGAAAGAAGGGGGAGGCAAAACAGAAGTAGCCTGTGGAGGAGATAGCTGAATTCTCCACAAACAATTGCAGTTTTAACATTAAAAAGAAAAGACCAGGCTCTGTATGCACTATGCACAAGAGGATTAAACTTTTTCCCCTGCTTGCAGGATTTTCCAGAGTTTAGCCAAGTGCTGCTTTTAATCAGATTGGCTCCCGAGCCCCTCCAACCTCAGCTGCATGAACAACAAACTTGCTTCAGAGAGAAAGAGAAGAAGTGCCCCCCTTCCTCCCCCCACTGCAAAGTAACAGAGAGAACAAGGGGAAAGGGGGGGCCTCCATCTGCAAGTGATTTGACACTGTGAAGGTCAAAGGGTTAATCTTCAATTTAAACCACACTGCTGAGGCAGCAAAAATCTGATTTCATCCAGTGCGAGCACGCACATACAGACACACACGCGTGCGCACACATGCACACACACGCACACACGTGTGCCTGCCCGCTCTCCCTTCCCAGCATCTCCAGCTCAGTGCTGCCCTTTTTATAGCTGCTCTTGACAGTAAGCCATAAATAATCCCTCTTGGAGCGCTTTCCTACTGACTGGAGCCAATTAAATGTTAAGCAAGAACATACTTGAAAATAAAACAAAAACAAAGAATACACACTACACCCTGGAGGTTATCCCAGGTCCTACTGTTAGGCTGGGGAGCTAAGGGCAAAGTTCAGGGCTCAGTGGCTCCCAGGCTGGTGACTGGTTCCCTGCCCACACAGGTACCATTTCCCAGGGGCCAACAGAGTGGGGGGGGGGACCATGGGGTGCTGGAAGAGGCAGTCTTTGTTCTCTCTTTGTCAGCCAGGGCAGAAGGACTGGGCTGGGGCCTCTCCACAGGGTTCTCAGTGGACACGGGAATAAAAACCTAGTATGCAGAGAGGGGCCAGCACAGGCTGGACTTGGATTACTTCAGTGGCCCAGGCAGCAAGCGAGTTTATGTGAGGTGTCTGGAGGAGCTGGAGCCCTCTCTTAAACTGTCTTTCACCACAGCACCAGCCCCCACCAGGCAACCACTCCTAGTCAGATGAGAAGAGGATAGAGTAAGTCAGTGGCCCAACTGGAAAGTGAGCCCAGGTTTCCTGGACTCCTAGAGCTTCCAAGTTACACCCAGCTTGGCCTCCCTGACCTGTCCCCAGGGAATCACACAGGTTGTTGGGTTGCCCCGCCCTCAGCCACAAAGACAGGAGAAGTGTGCATGGAGGCATGGCCTGACAACTGGGTGTACATAGAAAGTCCCACATCCAAAGCAAGAGCATTCCTCTTTTCCCTGCAAAAGAGGGACTGGAAAATAACCCAGCACACTGGAGGCAGCTCCTGCTACAAGGGGAAGGGAAATCAGGCGTGCCACAGAAGAGGCCTGGCAGACAGAGCCTGGGGAGACTGATGGCTTCCTCATGTTTTGTAAACAAAGATGAGTAAAAAGAGGAAACACACCCGGCTTAACAAAATCTGGTTAGAGTAAAGCTGCATGAAAATGGACTCAGCTGCAAACCTGAAGACTCCAAGACTCGGGCCTGCAACAGCTGGACAGAGGAACCCCCCTTTCCTCCCCTCCCCAGCTGCTGCCCAGGACAGGTGCAAAGGTCATGTGGCGGAACAGAAGGACAATCCAGGAAAAGACTGATCCCTGGAGAGGCCTGTCTGCTGGAATTCCAAATCCTAAGGTGCTTGTTTGAAAAGGCCAAGTAGCAATAACATGATCATAACAGTAACACGGAGTGTGTGTGCCAGGCTCTGTTCTGCGTGCTCTATAAACTTGCCTCTCTAAGTGTGGTCCGTGAGCCGCCATGTCATCTAAAAAGCTTCCTAGAAATACAAATCCACTGACTGAATCAGAAGATTCCCAGGTGACTTTGAGGGATGTTATCGGATGAGATGCATTGCTATATATGTATTAAACTCCTTTGGTCCTCTCAATTGCCCTATGTATGCAGCAGGTATATATTATCAGGCCCGTTGAAATGAGATAAGGGAAAAAGTTGTTTCAGATAACAGCCACCACATAGATAGTAAATGGCAGGGACTAGAATGAACCCAGGCAACCTGGTCCCAGAGCAGCATCCTTCCCACTATCACTATGCTCTGAGTCAGGGGTCCTCAAACTACAGCCTGCGGGCCACATGTGGCCCGCCAAGGACATTTATCCAGCCCACCAGGTGTTTTTGCCACCGCTGCCTGTCCTGCTTAGCAGCCGACTCGTCCCAAAGCCCATAGTCCAGCCCTCCAACAGTCAACAGTGAACTGGCCCCCTGTTTAAAAAGTTTGAGGACCCCTGCTCTGAGTGCTTCCACAAGCCTTTCTTCTACCAAAGTAGACCTTCAATCTTCTT
>CAUYTI010138803.1:0-31899 GCA_963575145.1 Galago senegalensis | reverse complement strand
CCTCCAACTCCTGGGCTCAAGCGAGTCTCCTGCCTCCGCCTCCCAAGTAGCTGGGACCACAGGCGCCCGCCACAATGCCCGGCTATTTTTTGGTTGCAGCCGTCATTGTTGTTTGGCAGGTCCGGGCTGGGGATTCGAACCCGCCACCTTAGGTGTATGTGGCTGGCGCCTTAGCCGGTTGAGCTATAGGTGCCGAGCCTCTATTTGGTTCTTTTTATAATTTCTCTCTGTGTATTGATATTGTCCATTTGGTGAGGTATCTTCCTCATACTTTCCCTTAGTCCTTTAACCTGGTTTCTTTTTATTCTTTGAACATATTTAAAATAGCCAATTTAAAGTCTCTGTTTAGTAAGTTCAAGGATTCCTCAGGAAGCTTGCATTGACTGCATCTTTTCCTATCATAAGTGAGGAAAGTTGAAAAAATGATTTTACAGTCTGAATTCACAAGAAGAAATATTATGACCCCCAGGTATAATGAAGACATTTCTTGCCACGAGTAGGGAGTGTCAAAACAGGGAGGGAGAGGAGAGGAGAAAATCCTCTTTAAAATCCCATATGCCAAATTCTCATTTTATGTGAACTATCATGGGTCATAAAACTCTACGCTAAGAAGAAATTTTTCCAATCATTTCACCCTATTCCTGTACAAGACCTTGAACAGGACTTTAATCACTAGGAAAGAAGACTGACATAACTTATCCAAGGGTGAGAAGTGGATGAACAAAGAAATAGTTGAAAGGCTAATTGAGGTTGATCTACATTATATCTAAGAGTCCTTGTAATTCTAAACCCAATTCCAGAATATCAATTGTACACAGAAAGTCTACTGTAATTTTGTAAACTGTCACGTTATCAAGCTAGATCCTTTGAAGACTACATATTGATGTAGTGTTCATTGCTAAACTCCCACAAAAAGACATAGTAGTCTTGCAGCACACTATTTATTTTTGTATTTATATAATACATAGCTTATATCTACTGTAATTAATGTAAAGTAGTTAACTATAATTCTAAGTACTAGGCACAATGGCCAATATCTCCTATCTTTCTGTAATGAGCACAGTGTTTTTTTGTTGTTGTTGAGAAAGACTCTTACTGTATCATCCTGGGTAGGGTACTGTGGCATCACAGCTCACAGCAACCTCAAACTCTTGGGCTCAAGTGATTCTCGTGCCTCAGCCTCCCAAGTAGCTGGGACTATAAGTGCCCGCCACAATGCCTGGCTATTTTGTTGCTGTTGTTGTTGTAGTTGTCATTGTTGTTTTATCTGGCCCAGGCCAGGTTCCACCCTGCTAGCCTCAGTGTATGTGGTTGGTGCCCTACCCACTCAGCTATGGGTGCCACCCATGAGCAAATACAGTGAAGAAGAAAAAACAAAATAATTTAAAAAAAAAACAAGGTTAGAAAGGTTGTTCCTAAGTTACTTTTTTTTTTCTTTTTGAGACAAAGTCTCAATATGTCACCCTTGGTAGAGTGCTGTAGAGTCACACCTCACAGCAACCTCAAACTCTTGGGCTTAAGCAATTCTCTTGCCACAGCCTCCCAAGTCCAAGTAGCTGGGACTACAGGCGCCCACCACAACACCTGGCTATTTTTGTTGCAGTTGTCATTATTGTTTAGCTGGCCTGGACTGGGTTCAAACCCACAACCTTCAGTGCATGTGGCTGGTGCTGTAAGCACTGTAGTATGGGCACCAACCCCCTAAGCTACTTTTGGAAAGCTAAAACAACAATCCCAAAAGTCAGAGCATGGATATATTTTAAGTTGCCTACCTACAGTTAATTCCTCCAACATGATGTAGAAAATATAAAGATATTGAAAACTTTCTTGGAGATTACAAGTGTGAAAAAAGAAAAGCAACTGTAAGCTTCCTATTTTTCCGTGGATACTTAAGAATCTCTTTTTCATTTCAATATTTCCTTTCTCCTTTTGTTATTCAAATGCTAATTAGGATTACTGCCAGTGAAATAGAAGATCCTATCACGAATATTCTAAGACTGAAAAGTCAAGGAGGGGATTGCTTCTAGTTGGGTTATATGGCCTAAATGTTTAATACTAAGTAAAATCAGTGGTCTCCTGCTAAATTGTCAGGACTTTATTCTAAATAAGTTTCTCCCATTTACATAGCACAGCACTGAGGTTGCTGACAAATTCCAATGTAGCATGCAACAGTGGTTACTAATTGCTTTAGCATTTATCATGCACAAGAGACAGGAGGAAAGTTGTCTCATTTTGTACAGCTCAGTTGCATTTCTTATCTCTAAAGTACACTTAAGAAGCAAACTGGGACTTAAGGTAGCTGCCCGAAAACCAGCACCATTAACATGCATATCTTGGAGGGAAAATGAATTGGTTTTTGTAAAACAGAATACAGTTCAACCTAATGCTGGGTATTCATTTTGCACAATTTCTCCTTTGCACATTTTATACATTGGGGGCCGTGATCTGGCTTACTTGTACACATTCTCATACATTTTTCCAGGTTGTGCCTTTTGTCGGTTTTGTTTTCAAAACATTTTTATAAAGCATTTTGGTACATTTCCGAGGGGTCAATTAGCACCTAGCAATATTTTTGTAAGGAGTTACTGGAGGTGCTTAGGCACCTTTCACCTGACAAGTCTTCTGAGCAGGCTTTGTGTCTCAAACAAACAGTACCCCTTCACATGCCTCAGAGAGAACATTTGGTTACTATGTATGAGACTAGAAGTGGGGAGGCTGAAACTCTGTTTACCAACTCTTGAAGGTAGATTCTTCCCTCTCCTGATTTCTGCTTGTTTGTCAAAAAAGCCACAGACTATGCCTACTGTTATAGGAATTCAAGTCCCATTAAGATGCAAACTCCCAAGTAAGTATACAAAGAGCACCTGGCCTGAGAAACAGGGGTGTGCTGTTTGTCTTTGTGGAGCTGTTTGTGATGCATCAAATACATTTAGGTGATGCTTTGACGAATATAGTTCCCCTTGTAGGGAGGGGGAACTCCCTACATGGATTAAAATCCATGCCTGTGTGTATAAATATATACAGATCCTAAAATGGTCAGTGATGTAGACAGTTTCCAATAGTTTCTAACGATAAAAGCAGTCTGCATCTCCCCATGGTGATTATTGTTTTGCACACAACTTCTCAGGTGCAGGAAAGTCAAGCTGGACAACTCAATTGTCTGCATATGGATAACACACACATACAAGCTTACAGATTTGCACAGTCTGTGACTTGCCTTCCTACTCCCATGGGATTCTACAGCTGTCTCCCCCATCATCAATCCTTGGCCAGGAATTGATTTCTAAGTCTTATTTACTCTCACCGCCCTTTTGCATGGCAAAGGTGATTTGGGAAAGAATGAAGGGGGGGGACTATTTTCCTAGTGTTCCTTTACACTTTGGGTTGATAAGCCTGGCCATATAATTTGCTAATAAATTCTTGATGTTCAAGCTGTCCATCTATATTCCAACAGGGCAAAAATGCTGTCTATTTATGGGTGTACTTTCCATGTACTCACATTTACTTTTCTAGTGGTTAAAAATGAAAAAATAAAAAATATAGTCATGGGGCGGCGCCTGTGGCTCAAAGGAGTAGGGCCTGTGGCTCAAAGGAGTAGGGCGCCAGCCTCATCTACCGGAGGGGGTGGGTTCAAACCCAGCCCCAGCCAAAAGAAAAAAAAAAAAACTGCAAGAAACAAAATAGAGTGATTTAAAGGGCACGAATAAGTGGAAAGGGAAGGAGACAGAAGAAAATTGTAAATGATTGCCTCGGCTTCTTTGGGGAGTTGCTTCAATATAAGATTCACTCCTTATCATGGACCACATGAAAGCTCAGGTGATCATTTAATCAATGGTTAGAATCAATGGTACTAGAATCACCTCCACATTTGGAGAATCAAGAGTTGACTTTACTAACACTATGGAAATACCTCAGGTTTCTAGACAAAGTACCTTTAACATTAATCCGTAATTACCCTAATTCCTTCATTCTGAAAATGCAGTCAGTTCTACTGCAGAGCAGGACAATATGTCAGAGTAGAGATAACAGTTATTAAGAAAAAAAAAATCCCCACGCGAGAATCACTTTTACATGAACACATTTATTGCGAGTAGCTCTATGGAAAAGCAAGTCAGGTATATATATATAAACACTATACAGAGTTGCAAATTTGTCTCCCAAAACTGCAAATGAGATGTTCACAAAGGAAAGACTATAACAGTATTTACAAAGGAAGACAAAGCGAGGGCAACTCAAAAGTGGATCTGTGAAGCAGAAATAGCCAATATAATGAGCGGTTGGAACTACAACATTTGAGCTGTTACTGACCAAGTGACTACGTCTGATACCAAATGAAATGTAGAGGTCACAAAACAAAATCGTTCCACCATTGGTTTTTCTGAACAGCAGCATAAACTAACAGCTGGAAGGTTAAGTCATAACGTTGGCCCACACATTCTTAAACATACTCTCCAACGATTCTTCCAGCACAATACTGAATAAATTGTGTCTGTAAACTAAGTAGTGTCAAGAAGACTGCATATGTGTTATGCCGTACCTGTGACTATTTGTACCTGTGACTATTTGTATGGACTGTTGTGTATGAGATTTTCCATTCGTTTATTCAGCAAGTGTTCCATCTGCGCCGTACCCCCCTGTACCCTGTGTGCTGGCAGCCCCAGAACCTAATATGCAAATAAAGCAATACAGCATTTTCCCCCAAATCAATCTTTTCTTTCCACAATTCCGAACGATTGTGAACTCAGGTTAACTTGACAATAAAATGGTGAGAGAGGCTTGAAGAAAGGCTGCCTAAAGAGTGCACTGTTACCAGAATGAACAAAAGCCACTGCACTATTTGCTTAGGTGGGGGAGAGAGAGGAGTCGGAAGGAACTGAAGAAGTGGATGCCCTAGCAGTGACCAGTAACTGAAGCAGTGACTGGTACTGTAGCCACATCTCCTCCTCAGCACCATTCACAAGGGGGGAAAAAAAAAGAGCCCCCCATCCCTTTGGTTGGTAGGCAAGGCAAAAAACGAGAGAAATCAACTCGGTTCTTAAGAGTAGTTTAGCAACATGTACTATATGCCAGCTTGAAGATAGAAGTACACGTTCAAAGACATCAAAGTTGGGTGGCAAAAACTCTAGATCAATATCACACCACTTCAAAGTTGCAGAGTAAATGCGAAGCAATTTTTTTTTAAAACAGAGTTACGCACAACAGGTACATTTCTACGATCACATGTTGACAGGTACACAAAGGTGTGCATATACACAAATATGTGCACACACACACGCACAACTAGCACTCACACACTTACACAGACACTCAAACACTCAGCCATCTGTGATATGATGAGGTTTGCCAGTGATGAGACAAGCCAAGGCTTGTGTACCACCACGTAACAAAGCTCTAAGCAAGCTTCAAGACCTTTGTACTTATCCTCTGTGGTCACCACCTGTTGGTATCATGTTCTCAAAGGTCCAGGTTCCCAAAATCGTATTTCGGTTTCCATCAGATGCAAGCAAAGGGGGGTGGGAAAAGCTTGCTCTGATTTTTTTTTTTTAAATTTAGTACATCTTACGTCGGCTCATTTTCCAGAAGGAAATGAAGCCTTATAAGAGGTTCCTTTTGGCTTAAGTTTTAATCATAATGTTGACTGGTAAATACCCACTAATTTGTCGAAAGTGGGAAATTAAATCTTTCCATAGTAGTCATGGGCATAGGTGGGAGAGTGGGGGGGGGCGCGGGGCAGAGAGAGGGAGAAGAATGGAGAGAGAAGGGGGGGGCAGAGAAGGGAGTTGTAAGGAGGCTTGAAGAACATTTCTTCAAGAGGAAAATGTACTGTTCAAAATAAAATAAAAATAATAGGTTTAGAGATGGTCAATCAATTTATAGGCAGAATATCAGCATATTATATGTGAACAGATAATCGCTGTTTCTCAGTTCTGCCCTTGAAATGTTGTAAATGCTTAATCAAGATATCAGTTTAGCTGACATTTCATGTGGACAGAATGTTGCAGTTTTGTTAATGAACAAAAACTGAGATCATCTGCCCTTTAGTCCTGTCCTTAAAATATTGAAAATGTCCCGTCAAGGTATCAGTTGACATTTAATTCCTTGATCAAGAAATGTCTTGTGTATGTAGTATCCAGAAAAAAAGATTCCAGATCATACCTACCTTCTCATTATTACAACTTTTTTGCTTTATCCAACCTTGTTTAAAGTTTTTTCAAGTTCAAAATTAAATCTAAATATTTTAACTCCTTAAAATTATTCTTGGACATATTTACACATACTGTAAGAACACGTTTTTAAAAGAGAGAAAGGCAAGAGTTACAAGATGCTCACTTCGATAGTATTTGTTTCCCTTCAAAGAGACTGATGAGGAGAGAAAACAGCAAAGAAAAACACAGCACAATACGACTATTTTTAACTCAAAAAAATCACTGTATCCATAAGGCAGCAACACGAATGACCTGCGTGAATAGGATCACTCAACTGCCAGAGTCCACTTGTAGGCTTGTAGATATTTACACTGCTTTCTATTCAAAAGCCTCTGAATTTTCTTTCTCTTAGGCAGATCTGGAGTAGATGAAGATGAAATTCCATAAGCATCATTTTTCTTCTAAAATGTGTTTTTTGTAGTAATGTAATCACTCTAGGAAAAAAGATAGAGCAAAAGTTATTTTCAGAATCAGTGTGGAGAACTTTCACCCTCACTGTGTTTCAAAACAAAACAAAACAAAACAAAATCTAACTAGAAGTTCTGGAGAGAGACATTGAGGAGTCTGCTTTGGCATGGCAGTGGCTCATCAACTCTGCTGGCTGCCTGTGAGGGATACCAACACAAGCTGTGCAAAGACATGAGGGTAGTTACTCCTTCCGCCCCCAGGATGCCACTGTGACATTTCTCAGGTACAGCAGCTTTGCACACGTGCACACTGTTCTACTTTCTTCTAGTGGAGCCTGTAAGGGAACCAGGCATTGGAAAGACAAAAGAAATGTTTTTCCTTCTTTTATATATTTGATTATGCTTCTACCAGGTCATATGGCACAGGTCAAGGCCCAAGAACGGCCTTGGGGATGGTCTCCAGACTCAATCACTGAATTTCTTCTAATAGAACAAAGTCATACCTGCAAAGGAGATTTGGTTGAAATCTCCAACTGTCTACTACAAAAAGGTTCCAGTATTACTCTCTTGGCTTCATGCTTATTGGGAGGGTGCACAATGGGGAAAAGGAGGCAAAGAGAATGCAGCGCCGGACTGGAAAATGGATAGGGATGGTCAGCAAATTGATTACAGGATGCCAGTACTACTTCTAAGATTGAGTCACGGACAAGTACCAGGCAGTTTATTTTATTTGAGACAACCTAAAAGAATCCATGAAAAGCATCCTCCAGAACAGCCTTCAAGTACAAGATTTTGGAGGATGCCAGAAGCATACATTTTAACTATTCGTTTGTTCATGGGAGGTTTTAAATACATAACAAACTTGCAGCTGGATGAAGCATGGAATGTCTCCGTTCCCTGCCTACCTACTTGTGATTATTAGTTAGGATTCCTCCACGTCCCAAGGTTTTAAAAAATCAATGCCCTAGATTAGTAAAGATACTCAATTTTTCGATCAGCATTTAGGGAATTTTAGATTTCATGAGTCTAGTTTACATGGGCTGAAAGGTGTCTGCGATAACTGTGAGAGTGTGTGTGAGCAATGAGGTTATTTGCTGCAATGAGACTAGACCAACATCACAGAATATTGTGAGGTATAAGCTACCTATCTTAATAGAAATTTAAGGTGAGAGAGGTATCTCACTTTATTGCATGTACTATTTTAACACAAAAATATCTTCATAGGATTTTTCCAGAAACATGCAGATTAAGCTCCATCTAACTATGCTATTGACGTTATACTGGACCTGAAAATTAGGAGGATTTGTGTAATTGGGGTTTTCCTTTTTTCTTTCCTTTTCTCTTTCAATGACAAAGACGCTACTAAAAATTTGACTCCTATCTCCACCACTCTCCTAGAACACCTACACCAGCATCTAGTGAATGCTTGGTAACGTACTAAAGCCTGGCAAATGATTGTGTCACTTCGAGTCTATTTCTATTTTACAAAATATATTTGTCATTTCTTGATTACGCTAGGAGAAAGGAATGACACTATCTGAAACAGGATAATCCCCAAATAATTTAACTTGCTCTTGAAATGCATTATGGGAACTTGAGCCACAGATTTGCCTTTATAATCCTGTTTTACTTAGGCCAATATTAAAATGAATTTACATTCCCTGAGCACATTCCAAAGAACAGCATAAGGAAGCAACTCAGAAGCTTGCTGGGTGGCAAAAGCAAGCAATTCAGGATTAAAACTTGGTTGTCAACATGCTGCAAAGTGAATATTACAGGACTGACAATAAATAATGTCTTCCATTTGTCTCCTGCTCATTGTTATATGATGTCGCCACCAGAAAAGGAAATGTCAATGCTTTTAATAATGGGGTCTGTTTTTTTATGTGTCATTCCCATTTGATCCTGACAGGATTTTACCTTATAGTGTATTCTTATTCAATTAACTAAAGATCTTTTGAACAAATTAATTCCACCCCCTTTAAAGGGTGGTTTGCTAGTCAAGGAATTTTTCTCTGTAACAAAGCAAACCTCAATGGATTCTGACAGGTTAAAGTATCCTCTCCTACCAAAAATCGGCCAGGTAACATTTTCTTTTCCAAAACAAATGAAGTAAACTTTTCTGTTTTAATTTGTATGATATAAACCTGGACATTAATCTTTAATATACTAATAAAGCACACATGACTTCAATATCCCTGGAAATTTGCAGGGTGAGCCAAGAAGGCAGTTCCTCCAGGGTATTCCAGAGCTCTTTATGTGAATCATAAACATGCCTTTGTTAAAAAGTATCCCTTTTGGTTTGAAGTCCAAAACAAAAATTGTGCTGTTTGGAGAAAGCAGAAACTATAACAATCTATCCAGTTATTCTCTTGTTTTCGTACCTTTGCCCCCCAATCTTATTGTTAGATATTTTCAACTCCGATTTATTCTAGAACTCAAAAACATTTTTCAAGTTCTTTGGGAAATTCTTCCCAATGAACTTTCATTCATTAGTCAACATCCCTGTAATCAACTGGCAATCATGAGCAGGGGCAACCAAGCCAAGCACTGAAAGCAACGAACGAACAAACACAACAACAACAAAATGAAAGGACGAGCAATGGAAGATTATGGCCAAAAGATGAATGTACGATGCTGCGATTGTATTAGCTAGCTTAGCATCATCTCGGGAGTACATGCTGTCATTTTTGGTTTTGGTTTTGGTTTTGACAATGAGATCAGATCATCACACCTCTCTGTGCCCTGTGAATATATAGGAGAATGATTCCCTAGGACTTGACAAAAATTAAGTGCTGTCCCTCCGGGGTAAAACCTAGCAATAATCGCTGCTAGTCCTTATAACAATAATCATACCAGACTATATCTCCTTCCTAGATCAGATAATAAAATACCCTTGTCCCTATGATGACAACAGTTTTGTGACAGAACGGCCAAGAGAATCTGGAAGAGAAATGGAACTTGTAAAGTTCCATCTTCTTAAAGGTCAGCCTGATTGTTTCCCCTCCATCACTTATGCATGTTCATTCCAGTCTTGATTAGCTGGACACGAACTGGGGATCAGCTACAGGATTTTCATCCCATGTCAGCTTCTCCATTACCTCCCAATGCACACTTGGGCCACTTCACTCTGCTGCTTAGTTACTGCCGACTTAAAGAATGCAAGTGGCTAGAATTCTAATATAAGCAGCCTCCAATTAAAAAAAAAAAGACATATTCCAAAGTTCATTGTTTATCAGAAATTCAGAATAAATTATCTCGCAGAAAAAATGTTGTGGATAGGTTATAGCTTTGTCTGCACACACCTGTATTTAACCCATGCAGTTCCTAAACTCTCAGAGAAACTATTTTGACTATACCCTATTGTCATTTCTGTGGGAAGACGTATTTGAAATGTCAATTTGGGATTCTAGGAAAACATGTCTTTTAGCTATGGCAAAAGGAATAGTATCCCTTAAACTCAAGAGGTTGGAATAGTTAGAGGCAGGGTGGCAGTGGAAGGGAAACTATAGTTAGAGCTGTAGCCAAAATAAAGGACGTCTTCAGGGGGTGGGAGTGCTGAGTGTGCGGACAAGATTGTTATGCCTTTAAGGCTGGAGGAAGAACTTGCTAAAAAGCAAAAGTTAAAAAATCATATTTGCTGGTCAGACTTTCAAGGGCATCATGGGTGTACATGTGAGCAATTTTCGAGGTGAATTTAGAAGTGAAGATTTCATTGATAGTCTACGTTTCAAGTGTACAAGTAGAAAATTAATAATTATAGAGAAGCAAATGATACGGGGTGGATATAAAGTTCTTGTGCAATTTAAAAAAGCTTCACATAGTAAACTGCACATGCACTTTATGGATACTCTGTATAAATTATAAAAACTAGCTACAGCGACTACAATTTATGGGGAATTGGAGATTCAGTAAATTCAGAAGGTCTGACTAGCAAACATATTATGGTCAATCCAACCATGACAATAGCTTTAAACACCAGTCCAGCTGCTTCCATGCCAACAAGTGAGAGTGGAGCAAGGCAGCACAGCTGTACATGGATCCTACAAGGCAGGCTGATCCAGCAAGCACAGTGCAAGCGGGCTGGGAAGTGGGAGCAAGAAACATCTGGGGAAATAAGTCCTTTGTAAGCCCCGTGGGAATCTCATTGTGGTCCTCTCCTTTTCAGCTAGAGAGAGATAGGAAAGGGCATAATTTACTGAAATTAAGGGCCCAGGTCTGGCAAAGGGCGCATGAGGGTCAGACTCACCGAAAACAACCAATGCCAGTCTAACCTCTAAAAAGGGGATATCAGGAAGCTAAAGGAAATATTTGCAGCAGTCACTTTCTTATTTCACGAAATCAGTATTTATGTGCATATTTTCCATTCTAAAAGGAACTCCGTAGCCAGACGTAGAGAGGTACCTTCTCAAAGAATGCAAAACTAAAATAGTATGTAGGTTTACACTACAAAAAAAAAATCCTTACAAATTTACTATTTCTTGAGTTTTGCATCTACCTTTCTGAAAGAAGATAAAAATATAAGACCTCAGCAATCATCGATGCCAAATTGCTAGGGAATATATTTTAAGTTCCTATGGCAGGCACATCGTCTTGGCAGTTTTATCAATAGCTTTAAAATTAGCAATCTGATAGCTGTGGTGAACATCGAGTGTGTTGTAATGTATTCATTTCATTAGTACAAAAAGTAGCTTTTCAATTTCTCCTGTCTCACTCAGGACCAAGCAATGTTTTCTAGTAAATGATCCCCACCATCTAAGAGTCTGGCAGCACCTCTTAGACAAAACACACTGCAGGCTTTAATTAAGCATTTTACAAAAGCCATTTTCCGATACTGCCAATAAAATGTCTGGGTTATTTTTACATAGTCTTAAAGCCTTAAAAAAGGTGCTAAACCAAAAATGAATTTAATCTTAAACAAGGATTTTTATGTCCCAAGGAGAGGATTTGATTTCCAAGACTTCTAAAATCTGCCTGCCTGACTGCCAAGAGCAAGTTTACTTTTTAAACAAATGAAGAGCATCTATTTCTACAGTGCTTGTTCTACCACCTGTCTCGTGTTATCCTGTTTTGCCCACTGTGATGGTTTAGAGTAGAATATCAGATTTTATGCAGAAGGAAAAAATTGGGGCAGCGCAGGTGGCTCAAAAGGGTAGGGGCAGGTGGCTCAAAAGGGTAGGGTGCAGGCCCCATGTGCTGGAGGTGGGGGGGTTCAAACCTAGCCCTGGCCAGAGGGAAAAAAAAAGGAAAAAATTAAAATACTTTTTGCTATAACTGGCAAATGTCACTGGATTATCAGGAATACTAGAGAATTCTAACTTGAGTAAGGAAATGATCACTACTGAAGTGTGCTGACTGCACCTTCAATTCACGTTCTTTCTTTCCAATGTTTCTGTGTGATCTAAATAGATACACACACTATGTATGTTTGGGAGGTAAAAATGAGCTAACTCCTCCCCAGATCAGAATTAAAACATGCCATTCCAGCACAGGTTAAATTATTTTATTCTAAGAGCCACAGCCTGAAAATTACCCAAGCCCTGGCAGATGCTCCACAGCTATAATGCTCTGAATGAATACAACACAATTTGCTACTATCAAATTCAAGCAAACTTGCAATTTTTGCCCAGTCACTGCCTATAGAATGAAGGATCATCAATGGGGAAATAACAGATTAAGCACCTGAGAACAGGGAAGTGTGGCATGCTGGGTGAAACACTGGACTTGCAATCAGATGTGCCAGTTGAATTTGCAGCTAGCTCTGCCACTTACCTTTTTGACCACAGGAAAAGTCTCAACACAGGCTTCATTTCCATTTACTTACCATCCATCAGTAAAATAATGAATGTGAATGTGCTTTGCAAACTATAAGGCAATCTGAAACTGGAAAGCATTTCCTGAATCAACAAGTTGACAATTTAACAACAGTTCTTTTAAAATCACACAAACTATTCTTACTTCTCCCTATACTGGTCAGCTGCATCTATTCCCGCACCAAAATTTGGGGGTCACGCTGAGAAGCCCAAGTTTGCTCCCCAAACAGCTTCCTGCCAATGATTTGGAAGTATTTTGGTTCATGTGTGGTGATTAGGGAGAGGAAAAAAAAAGTAAAAGATCTTATGTGAGTTTTTATACATGTATGATATTCTGGTGTGCTTAATTAAAGTCCTGGTCCTTGTTTCAAGTAGGTGTTTTGCATAGTGGTTGACATTTTTACCCAGGGAAGCATCACTCTTAAAATAGAGTGAGTGCCAATGAATAATGATTATCAACAACTTTGGTTAACTTAGTTGAGTGAGGTCCTCTTTAATTGTTATAGGTCAAATGCCTCATTACTCCAAACACTGTCCAATTTGGGGACATTGAATGTTCCCTAAAATAAGTGACCCATCAGTAGTGGCTGGGAACTCCCTCCCTATGTGGAGATTTTATTCTGGTAATTTATAATAAATAAGATCAATACAGTAAAACCCTTAGCACCTATTATTTTTAGCAAGAGATTTGGCAGTAGAACACTCAAGAGCCTAGGCTTCCTTCATGGTGATTAACAATGTCTAAAATTTCAAAAGCTAATAAGTACAGTTTGTTTTTTTGCTTTTTAATACCAAGTGGTATTATAACAATTACTAATTTGGTGACCAATTTTCTCACCTTAAGCTTGCCTTTTTATCCTCCTATCTCTTGAATAAAAGATCAGGACAAATTTCACATTTTCATGTCAAGTACTTTTGAAGTATGAATTCTACATCAGGTAAGGTGGTAAAAGAAGCAAAGAGTCATACATAGTGATTAGGGGTCAGACTAAACTACATTAAGAGATCAGAACTACAAAGATCCGAACCCTGAAGAACCATGTAAAATATTTTAAGTGAAAATAAAGACTACCTGAAAAGTGGGACTTGAGGACAGAGAATTTTAATTTAGCTTTCTGATACTAGAAGTAATAATAACAAAAATAACAACAACACTGTTAAAAACTACATAATAATTCATGTATAGCACTATGTGCCAGCACTGTTCTAAGCACTTTCCACAAATGAAAATTATTATTTGAGACACATAACTTCTGATAAAGACGGGACTCCCTTAAAGCACTTTTTTTTTTATTTCCTAACATAATCTTTTTTGTATTTTAGTGTTAGATAGGAAGATGAAGATCAGAAATGAATGAAAATTGTTAGATAGCTTCATAGTAAAAAA
Source organism: Galago senegalensis (assembly GCA_963575145.1). NCBI lineage: Eukaryota > Metazoa > Chordata > Mammalia > Primates > Galagidae > Galago > Galago senegalensis. The sequence goes on along the minus strand of CAUYTI010138803.1, from coordinate 18,086 downwards.
GTGATCAAAATCATTCAGCCTGTTCTTAACATATCACAGACAACATTGTACCATACACTTTGCATTAAAATGGTAACCAATGTCATTTCCTGAAATGGAAAATGTTTCACCACCAACACTATCACCCCTTTCTCCAACCACTCCTTTTAATATTATAACAAATTTTGTGCAGGAGTCACCCTCAGGACCAATTATCTTTCAAGAAACTAAATTGTCAATTTAAACTGACGAAATATCACTCCAGTATCAATCCAGTGACACTATTGAAAATATTTTACGTTTATAAAATGTTTTAACATTCCAAAGTGCTTCCACATTGGTTCTTACATTTCAACCTAAGCTCCTGCCTCCCTCTAAGATACAGTCTCCTTGCTGTAGTCACTCAAAGTTAGGAATTTCCTCAATAAACAATCCATTTAGAGAAGACTAAATCTTTAAAATATCTACAAAGTCAAAAATCAGTGATTTATGCTAAGATAATGATCATTGGATCTAGATAATCCTTGCGAAGTTGGGAGGTTTGGGTTAGGAACACTGAGATTTCACTATTACTAATATTTGATTAAATAAAGATTAGAGTATTGGAAACTATAGACAAACTTCTATGAAGACTCATCCTTTTGAATATGTTACAGGGACATAGGCAGCTATGCATCATCTCCATCAAAATTATAAATGGTGTTTTCAGTTAGGCTCAAACAATAGCTTGAGACCAACTCCAGGTGTGCTTTACAGAATAAAATAGATGTGTTCCTCAAAAGCTGATTATGAATTAAATTCTTGGAAAAGGAATTATATGTTTTAAATGCATGGTTATAATAGTAGTAGTGTGTGTGTGTGTGTGTGTGTGTGTGTGTGTGTGTTGGAGTGGGAGCTCACCATTTAAAAGAGATCTAAATAGAATCCTTTGGCAAGCCAAAGCATCCTTTTGTTGTTTTAATGATCACTCTTTAATGTGTCCACGCTGCAAATGTGAGTTTTTGTGTGGCAAGTTTTCTATAGCAGGGAGAGAAAGGGGAGGTGGGGGGCTACACCTGCACTAAATAGGGAGCTTGTTAGGTGACTGTTGTGATCAGTCCCCAACTTGTTCTGCCTGATCAAGCACAGTGGGCAGAGATCCAATCACAAAAGCATTCCACAAAGCAAGCAAAGCAAAAATCTTCACTAAACTGACCACTGGAATGAAAACTGCTGGGGTCCATCCCTTCTCTTCACTGGGAAAGAAGCATATTCTACTGAAGAGGGAAGAAGTTGAGACTATGGAGACATCTTCTGCAATCATTTCACAATGCCTCAAGGCACACAGATGACAGACAATACTGCACAATGTGGTACACAAAAGATTTACTCTCTTATTTTCAAGCCCAACAGCTCCTTCTCCTTCTCACTTCTTCCTTTGGGAAAGGAGCCCTTTAATACCTTCCTCTCTTCCAGGGTAGGGTGTCCCTGGGGTCAGGTCTTCCCCCAGCCTTATCTTGCTTTCCCAGAAGATACACCAACAATTCTTTATGTGAAAAGCTGTTTAGACCTTTGAAACAATATTCATATCAATTATCATTTTATTACCAAAACCGCTTTTGGAAGGGTGTAGGGATAAAAGGAGAAAATGAGGCACAGCATATGTGATTGCCAGTCACCACTACTAGTTTCTGGAATTTAACCTGTGTAAAAACAACAACAATAAAATCAACAGAAAAATACATTCCAGAGCCACATACTATCTTCTTTTAATCACCTGCTGTTTGGGATTATTCATGTTTTATTCTCTTTACATATTCATCCTAACAATTTGATTCAACCTTCTTGGTAAGGCACAGCAAGCTAGCATAACAATGACTGTTTTTTAAAAATAACTTGCAGAGCATATCCTCCCCAAAGGTAAACAGTTGATTGCTGCTGCTTAATATTCTGTGCTGTAATTAAATTTCTACATTTAAATATGGGCATTTGTAGAAAAGCAGCACTTAGTTGTTCCTTTGAAAATGAGGTGATGGAACTCAACTCATGATCTGGATATCCTGCTTTGCATTATCATTTATTGATGGGGAAGAATGTGAAAAAGTATCCTCATGCTACATGTCCTGTCCTTGAGTTTTAGCTACTCTTAAGAAACAAGAGCCAATGTTTAAGCGATAATTGGTTCTGTCTAGATAAAGACATTGATGATTAGATAAAAACTTAATTTTTGCCAAGATCGAAAAGGCATTGTGTGAATAATTAAACCTGAATCCTACCCTCCATGTTAAAGAGCGCCAATTAATGAAATATTCCTAACACTGTCATAGCACACTGATTCATTAAACCGTGACTATTAATTTTAGGGAAATTAATTTTAAATTACTAACCTCTTTTGGGAGAGTCAGAACTTCTTGTCAGGTCTGGCAAAGTCCATTCTCACGTAAATGTCGTCGTCGTCGTCTTGGTCGTTGTCAGAATCTTCTCTCTCTGGGGGTCTTGGCACCCAGCGACGAGGTGGGGGGGGAGGAACGGGAGCGGCGGCGGCAGCAGCGGCGGCGGCAGCAGCAGCAGCGGCGGCGGCGGCGGCGGCAGCAGCAGCAGCAGGGGCAGCGGCAGCGGCAGCGGCAGCACCAGGCCCGCCCGCCGCGTTTTCACCTCCGACAAGGTCTGCAGATGGGTTTTGGGCTCCCAGGTTCGAGACCCGGGCTCTGTCCTGGGCCCCTCTCACTGCTTCGGCATCTGCAGCATTAGCAACAGGTGGAAACCAGCGGGCGGAGGCTGAGTTAAATCCAAAGGCGGCCTCCCAGCCCGCGGCTGCTGAGCCGATGCCCGGGGCCACAGCGAGAGCGGAGGCCACTGCTAAGGCCCGGCCCACGGCTAAGGGCGTTGCTGCCAAACCGGCAGCCACGGCTGAGAAGGCGGAAAGGTCTCCCTCGAGACTGTCAGTTGGAAAAGCAGAGACAGCAGCTCTGGAGGCTGCAAAGAAACTTTGCGAGCGGCTTTGTGGGCGTCTTCTATTTTGCTCTTCGTGCTGCAGCAGCCTAGCTACAGGTGGTGGTTCAGAGCATCGGCTGGGGGAGAGAGAAATGTCCATACAGCACTCAGAAAATGGGTCGACCACATAGATTCGACCTGTTTCAGCATCATAGCGAATGGCACTGTCAGCAAAAGGCACTGCTGGTGTCATTGCTGGGTTGAAAATTACTTCAATGTAGTCACCCTCTTCCTCATTAGCATTGCTACCTGTAGCACTGGGAGGAAGAGGAAGAAGTGGCCACCTAGCACCATCCAGAAATAGGGGGTTGGCACCTGGTATAGCTCTTAAAAGATCTGAGAAGTTGCTTGCTGGATTTAGAAATGGCACTCCAAACTCAACATTCACGTAAGGAGAAAAGGCTGACTGTCTGGGGTTAGCAATTATGCCCCACGAACCTGGCAGTCCTTGAGGAGAGGGAGCTGGCATATCACTATCTCTTTCAGTGAAGTCAATGTTAACATAGTCACTAGAGCTGTCAGCTTCTCTCTGCTCCTGTGTGGGACTTTCTGAGTTTGGGTTGATTTCATTTCCTTTTGTAATAAAAGATAGTAGGTTAGGTCTCTCAGCCTTATCATTTGAGGGCTCATCATCCAAAGGCTTTGAAGGTGACCCCCCATCTCCAGGCTTTGAGAATAACCCCTCAACTGGCTGGTTTGAAGCTGCATGTTCGGGGCCCCAGTTAGAGGCTTCTTTGTCTAGGCCCCTCCCCAGGGACTTTCCAGGTAACATTGGTACATACTCACTGTGGTCGCTCTGTCCCAAAGGGGAGCTCCGAAAAGGATTTGGCAGCGAGAAGTAGGAGCTCCAACTTTTGGAGGACGAGCCACCCTGAGGGTTCCTGGGGTTTTTTGGAATTGCACCAGCTCCAGGAGCCATAAACATGTAGTCACTGTCACTGTCATTGTCATTGTCCTTTGAATCATCCTCTTTATCAGGATCTGGTGTTTTTGGAGGACTTGGAACAGGTGGTGGGCTCACTCTGGGGAACATCATCATGTACCCCCTTGAGTCTTCAAAAGGTGATCGAGAATGACGTTTTGAAGCAGAGACATTTTGAGGAGCCATTGGCATGTAATCACTGGAGCTCGCAAGAGGGGCAGCCACCCCTGGCCTCATTGGCACATATGGGTCATCTTCATCTTCATCAAAAGCTCTGGGTCTGTAGGGACCCCGAGCTGCACCTTCTGGGATCTCTGGATCTTTCATTTCTCTGGCTTCTTTTCGTTCTTTTGCGGCTCCTCTGTCAGCACAAAAATAAAGTCGGAATCTTCCCCCTGACTTCCCTTTCACTGCAGTTGCTCCAGTTGGAGGGGATGGGGGTGGTGGTGGTGGTGGTGGTGGTATTTGCTGTGGCTTGCTTTGAGAGAATTTGCCAAAGTAGGATCTTTTCTTCAGAGATTTCCCACTTCCTGAGCCCTTGCCCCTTCCAGACTTCTTACCACTACCTGAACCACGGCCATCTCCAGGTCCTTGGCCACGGCCTGAGCCGTGCCCACCTCCAGCTCCCTGGCCACCACCTGAGCCATGACCACCTGCAGCGCCCTGGCCATCTCCTGAGCACTGGTTTCCTCCTGCACCTTGGCCTCCTGAACCCTGGCCACTTGAGCCCTGGTTGCCACTTGAGCCCTGGCCACCGCTGGATCCCTGTCCCCCACCTGAGCATTGGTTTCCTCCGGAGCTCTGGCTGCTGGAGCCTTGGCCGCTTGAGCCCTGGCCACCTCCTGAACCCCGTCCATTGCCTGAGCCCCAATTGTTCATGGGCATGTAGTCACCTCCGCTTTCTTCTTGATTCTCTTTGCCTTGAGGATTCTCCTCCTCTCCAGAGTTACCAGAGCCAGCTGCTTCAGGAGATTGGCAAGCTCTGTCGTTCCCGGCTTCTTCAGGCTGCGGGGCACGTACAGGACTGGGGGTTAAGCGGCGGAAAATGCTGGCCGGCACTGAAGCCGCTCTCCTGGACCTTCGCTCTCTGGGCAGGTGCAGTCTTCCTTGCCTGGAGGGGGGCAGAGGCTCGCTGGGTGCTCCAAAGCGCCTGGTGAAGAGCATCTCATCTTCCTCGTCACCCTCACTCTCACCTTCACCGAGGGCCCGGAGGTGGCGAAACTGATCAAAGCGGGACCTTCTGAGCCAGCCGCCGGGCTCAAGCGGCAGCAGGCCCAGGTGCCTCCTAGCGGACAGCAGGGTTAACAGGTGGGCGCCGATGCTGATGCTGTAACTGCGGCAGCGGGCTCTGTATTCGTCTGCACACAAGGCTCGCATCTTCTCCAAAAACAGCTCGTGCATGTTTTGGGCCACCACACAGTCATCAACCTGCATCCAGAGCTCTCCTGGACCGATGACGGTGGACCTACCGACTTCCAAGAAGAAATACTGCTCCGAGTGCCCGCAGCGACGGATGCTCAGGAGCTGGACGACCACGGTGGCCACTTCGGTGTTCAGCCTCACAAACACGACCTCTTCGTCGGTAAGACACAGCCGGAACACGCCACTCAGCTCTTTTTTGTGCCCCAGCCCCCTGGGTTTGACTATTACCTGCCACACATCTTTATAGAAGGGTGGCTCCACCGCCGCTGCGGCCGCCAGCGCGGCCGGCTCTCCGTCCGGCTGTGCGCTGAGCGTGCCGCAGCGGCGGCGTTTGCTCTCGAGGATGAGGCGGCTGAGCAGCAAGTACCAGCTTTCTTGTTCCGACTCGTTCTCGGCCACCATCGCGAAGTACTCGTCCTGGGTGAAAAGGGCAATGAGGTGTCGGTACCTGGCATCTGCTCGCTGGCTCACAGAGAAGCACTGGTAGAGGGTGATTACGCGCCGCGGCGGAATGAGAGCGGGGACCGCGGCGCCCGAGGCGGCCGCTGCAGCTGCAGCGGCGGCGGCGCGGACGCTGTGCCGGAACTTCCTGGCGTTTTCGTAGTATTCCAGCCGGGCCGGGGCGTCGGCGGTCTCGAGTTTAAGCACGAAGTAGCGCCTGTGCCCATGCTTCTGCTTCCTCAGGTAGCCGCGTTTGCAGACTTCGGCCCCGACGGGCAGATCCTCCTCTTCAGACTCGGAGTCTGACCGAGAACCTGTGGCTGGAGAGAGCCACATGGCTCCCGGACAAGACGACCCGGTCCCAATGAGTGCGGTCGCGGTTCCTGGGGAAAGAAGCGGGGTGGTCGTGGTCGGCACTGCTGCTGGAGCTGGAGCTGAAGCTGCTGCTGCTGCTGCTGCTGCACCTCTCAGTCTCCTCGTCGCTTGGTCGCGAGCGAAGGAGCAACTCGCCATGGTGATGCACGGTGGTTTTAAGGTGAGCGAAAGGGAGGGGGGACTCGGGGAAGGGAGGGCCGAGGGGAGGCTGTCTACCCCCGTCCGCCCGCCCCAGCCCCCTCCCGCCTGAGCTCTCGCCCCCGCCCACTCCACACTGCGCGCGGCAGCGGGCAAAACAACACGTGACCGCTGCCTCACGCGGCGGCCGCTGCGGATTCTGCTACCTGCGCAACGGAGGGGCTCGAGGGGCCACCCATAGAGGTGGGCAACGGCTGGGGCGGTGGGCCTGGGAGGCGGAGCCACCCCCAGCTGGTCTGGGACCCTCTCGGTGAATCTCCGGGCCAGGGGGCTGCTGAGGACCCACCGGAGGGGGCGAGGATCTCTGGCCGTAGGATCCTAAGAAGAAATCCAAGGCATGAGGGGGGGCGGGACAAGGCCTGGAGGGCTCCGGAGAGACGCTGGACACCAGGGCCAGGCGGGGGCGCCACAGTCAGGCTCGACAGGCTGGAGGGGGCGAGAGGTGGTGGGAGGGGCGGAGCACAAGCGGCATTGGAGGCGCCAGGGAGCGGGGCTGGCATCATCGCGGGAAGGTTTGTTTGTTTTATTTGGGAAGCGGGAGCCAGGTGAAACTGTTACAAGGCTGTGATTGGTTGGGATTGGAGCCAATGGGAGGGCCCGGCAGGAAGACGGCCCCCGAATTCATTACTTTGGCAGGAGGGAGGGGAGCGAGGGGGCGTGGCTGGGGGCCTGGAGGGGCTTGGCTGCCCCCTTAGAGCGCTCAGGCGGTAAACAACCCTCCAGCAAGTAGTTGTTAATGGAGGTGATAAACTCTTGCAAATCCCAGAGCTTTAGCGACCTGTACTGGCTGGAGCGTCCCCCCTACTCCCTGTCGCTCACTTAAATTTTCTATTCCCGTCAGGGTCTATTGCACTCCCTTCTGCAGCGCACCACGGGCCGATCTTCTTCGGAGAGAAAGCACCCTCAAAAAACGTGTTAACGACCTGGGGCCTTAGACCTGCCGCCCACCGCGCTGCAGGCACTCCTGAGCCCGCGCCGCCCCTGACAAAAGCCCGCGACTCCAGTGCACGCAAATAATAGCGATTCCTTAAAAATGAACAGAGTCTTTAACCAGACTGCATTTCTAGCCCACGAGGCATAGGTTCGTTAAAGATTTTGTTTCTGGCTATCTCTGATAAGAAAGCCCAAATTTGGGGGCCTGCACAGTGTACAGCCATGTTGAAAAAAAAATAGGGCTGGATTCTTACTGAAATACACCAGTGTTGAGCTGTCATGATATTTTTCTGTGGAAGATGCTTTGAAAGGTGCCTTTAAAGGAATCCCAGAATATCGAGTTTCTCTTTCTTTGAGTGAGACTGAAAAACTTTAGAAAAATAAAGCTCCAGAGCTTGTATCTAGAACAAAGGACCATGCTGAGTACATACTCCAGAATGTATTTAACATCCTCGCGTCAAAAAAAGAAGATCTTTGCTACATTACAGTTTGCAAGTTCTGCATTTCAAAACTACTGCCTCCCTTTTTTTCTGGGAAAACTGCTGGAGTGTAAGTGCAACCTCCGGAAATGTTTTCTTTCCTTCTCTCCCTCTTTCCCCCCATTGCCTCCTCTTCCCCCTGTGCCTCCTATTCCCCCTGTACCCCCTCTCCCCCCTCTCCCTCCTCTTCCTCCTCTTCCCCCTCTTCCCTCTTTCCCTGTCTCCCGTTTCCCTCTCTCCCCCTCTCCCCTTTCCCTCTCCCTCCTTCTCCCTCTCTCTCCCTCTTGCCTTTTTTCTCTTCCTTCCTCTCTCCCTCTCTCCCCCTCTCTCCCTCTCACACACTCCCTTTCTTTCTCCCTCTCTCTCTCCTTTCTCTCTCCCTCTCTCTCTCCTTCTCTTTCTCTCCCTCTCTTTCTCTTCCCCCTCTTCCCCAATCCCCTCCCAGTTTATCTTTGAATAGGATTTCAGATTCTTGAGGGTGGAGACGATCCTGAGGTATCAAGGAAGTGACCACACTTGCAAAGAAGGATTTTGGAGAGGGGAAAGGGGAGACATTTGGTATTTTTCTCGGAGTGAATGGAATTCCAGTTCATTCTTGCCTTAGTATTGATACCGCAAATGGTGTTATGTATAAAATTTATCAGTAGACTAGGCAGTGAATATATCATAAAAATAGACCCCATCTTTGCCCTTTTAAGAATTTGCTTTTTGTTAGAAACAGAATAAATGTATTTGAATAATTGGCTCCTTTTAATACTCTGGGGGGAAATTGGTTTGGTTGCCTCTAAAATATTAGAAACAGTCATTAACATTCCCTTAGCTGAGAATGGTTTATAAGTCCAGCAATATCCACATGTGGTTTCTGAAAGGAAATGGAAGCAGAATGAGTATGGATGCTGCAAGAGCCCTGACTCCACTGCTCCCTACTTGTTTCAGCTGTACTTGTTTCAGCTGTGTGGGCACATATGTACAAGATTCACTGCACTTACCACTAAACCGATAATGAATATTCTCATTTGGGATTTTTATGGTAGGCATTATAAAGAACAAGGTTTTGCATTAGATAGATATGTGAAAACAAAATGCTTCAAATAATAACATGATGTTTTAGAATACATTGAAAACATTAAAATGTATATGAAATGAAATTTACAAAATACTGAAGAGATTTTAAAAATCTGCGAGGCTTAAAAAATATCTATATAATTTTGCATCCTGTTCTTTTTACTTAGGATTACATGGTAACATTTCCTCCCATTATGAATCAGCCTACACATAATTTAAAATGCATAATAATATTCTACACAGTTAATGTATATTAATATACTTAATGAGCCCTATGCTTTGGGGTATTTAGATGGTTTGCAATTCTTTGATATTGTAAATAATGCTGCAATGAATATCTTGTACCCACAGCTTAGCTTTTTATGTTTAAAGTAACTCTTTGGGTAGAAACTGAGAATTGGAATTAGTGGGCTAAGAGGTCTAAAGATTTGATGCATCATTTTTTAAAAAATGTATCAGTTTACTCTGTCACCACACCGATTGCCAGCATTGGACATTGCTTAGTTTTGAAAAATCACTGATAAGATGGGTGAAATGGCATTCTGTTCTTTTAATTTGCATTTTGTTTACTAGTGAGAGAAAACATTTCTGTATATTTACTGACAATGTATTATCTTCTGTAAGGTGTCTATGTCTTTTGCCTTATCTATTGGAGTCTCAGTATTTTTTTTATTATGTGTGATTTGTTCACATAATAAATATGTTAAAACTTTTTCGTCTTTGTCACACGTTTATTTCCAAGTCTATTGATATAAAACATAGCACTTAAACCTAATTCCCTTCTATTTTGAAAGATATGTCAGTTTGGCACAATTCAGCTTGTAATGCACTTTAAAAGGGAGCTGTTGATAAGCACAAATGTCACCATGGTCACTTCTAACCTTTTAAAAGATCTCGTATATTTAAGATTATACCCTCTTGTAAAGGAAAAACTAAGTTTTTTTCCTTATCAACAAACTAAGTTACATTTATGTATCACTCTTAAACAAAACTTTATTATTTTCTATTCTAGGGGAAAATACCTATCACTAGCCAATATGTTAGAAAAGAGTGTGAAAATAATTTTTAAACAATGACAGTGAAAGAAAGATTAACAGTGCCGATCATCTTGTCCCCAAGGTATATTATTTGGCTCCAGCAAAGTGGAAATAGAGATAGAGTGAGATGTCTCATTTTACTTTGTCTGTTTACTATACTGGGAGAGAATCTGGCAAATACGAATACTTGTGAACAGGAAGACTATCAGACTGGACGAACATTATTTTCTTCTTTCTATAGGTCAACCAAACCTCCTCAGTTCTAAAGTTGTTTCAGCACTGAAGCTCTCTGGAAGAGATCATTTTTACTGAATTGTACCGGATGCTGCAGCCTGTCTGATATATATCTCAATTTTCTTCTTGGACGACTTAATGATATTGAATGGCCATTTATTAACAGTTTAGGTCAGATCCCCATAGGCACAATAAAACAGACACCTAGGTGGTGTAGACAAAAAGTAGAGGACTTTGTATTTAGCCTGAATTCACCAGGTGGTTGCTTCAATGCTCTATCCTCATCTTTGGTTATAGATTCCTGTCTCAGAATTTTTTGTTGCTCTTTTTTAGGACCAAGTTACCCTAGAAAGCAAAAGTAGCTTTTCATATTCAGTTGTACCATCTCTAAAGTTTGGACTCTGAACCAAGAAGAAGACACACAAATTTTTAAAATGAGAGATAAGAAATAGTAAAACGTATAATATTTGGTTTGCCAGTTTAGCTGAGGGAAAAAAAAATGCAAGCGCTGCAGCTGGTGTTTTACATAAGCGAAGGTAAATGAATAAAGAGCCACAGTACCTTTAAAACTGATTCCATCTAATGAAGAAATATACTTTTAATGCGGTTTGCCTTTATAAGGCATTTTATGTGAATCTCATTTTTAAAAAACAAGTGTTTGATTGACTAGTCAGTGATAATAAAAACTCACCTGCTTCTGTCTTTACTTACATGATCATCAGTATTCCAAAGTCAACTTGTACTAAAATCAAAATGGATCCTTGAAGTGCGGATTTTCTTAGCTTAAAAATCAAACTGTTGCATCAGATACGAATGACATAATTTGTGAGAGTAAACCCTAATAGGAAAAGTCACTTGTGTAAAAGAATTATTATTCTTACCCAATGTATAAATTATGCTCTGAGTATTAACTCTGTAATTTTTGTGAGCTAACTTCCAATTATGTTGATAACAAAATGTGGTGCTAACCTTGGTTTTAAAAAATGTCAGTGGTAATGACTGCTTTCTCTGTGTTTTGACATAAATAAAATCATGTACAAAGAAAGATGCTTTCTGCACTATGCAGGATTAAGTACTGCCCTGTGATTTGTGGCTCCAAGCCACTGTTTGGAGGTGATGGCTTTGCTTCTCTGCTTTTTCACTTCTGTGCTACTCAAAACCTCTGCTGGAGAAAACAACCATCAAATGCCTGACTGCTGCACACAGAATAGGTTCTGTTGGCTGCTTTTGTTTTCTAGCAGTCTGCCGCTAAAGTAATTAGAGCAAATTCGTGGTTTAATTAGGCTCCTAAAGCCTCCTTGTTATCTTCAGAGTCAACTGAAAATTAACTTAGTTAAAAATCAAGCATTTCTTCCCATCCTCAACAGATAAAAGTTTCATTTGGAAATGATTTTTAGGAAGTAAGGCAAACATCAGAACAATGAAATCTGGTAGGTTTCAGGTAAATGTCAATGATTTGATGGCATATATAGTCTCTATGCTGATATAAAGGAACAATAGCAAATTTAGCTTAATGCTGTTCCTTGTTAATGTCATGAAGCAGCATTGTTCTTAGTGTCAAAAGATTATCAATTCACACTACCTTTTCGTCAAAAGTTAGGATCTTTACTTTGTGAATTAAATAGGATCATTACATAGTTAAATTTACTATTTTAAAGGAATTAGTATTATAGGCTTACATTTTCCTTTGGATGTTTAGAAAAGCAGCTATTGTATTTAGGATGATATATATTATTTTTATTGTTGATTCCTTGTTCTCCACTCATTACCTGGTCTTGCGATATCTATCTGTTAGATTAAACCCTTCCTTTTGCTTTCATAGTCACCATCCTGGTCATAATTAACTCTTCCAGGATTGCTGAAGTAGCCTCCTAAACTGGCTTCTGACTTCTTTAGTCTCTTCTTAATATAGCCAGCAGATTATTTGCCTTCATATGTCACTTTCAACATACCTTTCCATACTCAAGAATATACAGAGGGTCCCTCCCTCTTTTCCTGCTATATCAGAACTAGGCTCCTAACCATAGTATATAAGTTTTATCTCCCAACTTAAGACCACAACCAATCAGTACCCTTTTCATTCTTTTGCTGCGTAAAACCCATTTTTCTAAATTTACCTCCAATTGTATTATAATACATTCTTGCTATCCACAACTCCACTTAGCTTGGTTCCTATATGGCATTCTGTACATGATTTATCCATTTCCATCTTAGGTGGTTTCCTTTTTCTTCATCAACTGATGCCAATCATTTCTGTCAAGACTAAGATCAAGACTCACTCAGGAAATCTTCCCTTGCTCACATAGTCCCACGGCTTAATCTTTTTAAGCATTGAATGTAGGTAGAGCTAAGGATTTAGTTGATATCCATTGATACCGTTATATCATTATTAAATGACAGTCATTGTTTAAATAATAAATACCTTTCTGCAACTTGGTAAGTAGTAACTGATCTGAAACTGTGCACCCTAATTTTTCTTGTCCACCCACTTGTCCTGGATACTCCAGCTCCTCCCTTGGGACCTTCTACTTCTCTACTATGTAACTACTGGCATAGCAGGGGGCTTCTGGCCCCCACACTTGAACGTTGACTGGCATACATTCTGATTGGTTGGCTTGTGCCACACAGGTTGTTAAATAGTTAAAATTACCATGCCTGGATATAATTAATCCCTGAGTTGAGAACACTGTTCTAGACTATATACTCCTTGAGGGCCAGGATTATGTCAAATTCATGTTTGTATCTCTAATGCTTGCTATAATGTCTGGGGATCACCAATAGGTGTTTGGGGAAGGAAGGAAGGGAGGTAAGGAGGGATGGAGGGTGAAGGAGAAGGGTGGGAGCCAAGAAGAAGGGAGGGAAAAGGGAAAGAGGAGAAAAAAAATGTTCAAGACAGGTCTAAAAGGCCACTGCAGATTACCTTCTCCTCCAAATCACATGTAACAGTGCCCAGGCTCTCTACGCATGACTGGTGGCAAGGCTTGGTGACTTCTGTCTGATCTAATTTCTCTTCCACTTCAAAGGAATTAGGCTCATTACTTTTTTTTTCTATCATAGGTAAACTAATCTTTTTCTCACATGTATTCCTTTACCATTTTGTGGCTGTTGTCAGAAACCTTAGGAACTATCTGCACCCTTATATATTCCCTTCCCTTCTTGAGTTCCATTTGGTGACAAAGAGAACTTTCAACTCTGGTCATGTAGGGTGATAAATACTGATCATAGAGTAATGCTAATGACAAAGCTCCTTCAAGGAAAAGCACTTGTCAGTTTTTCCCACCATTCCTCCAGTAGAATATAAGTTTCCTTTTTCCCATATATTCTCCATGCATGCTTACCTATTCCCAATGCCTAGAGCAGTGCCTGACACACAGTAGAGATCCTTAATAAATACCTGTTGGATGAATGAATAAAAATAAAAAATATATGATTTGGGGTTAAAATAGAGGTACCTGAAAGGTCACAAGTGCTCTTGAAATAGATCCCCTTCAGAATCTCCAGAGAAATCTTTATCTATCTGCTTTAATTAAAGAGGCTCTTTCTCAAGCTTCAGTATTCAAAATATGTCGGTATATTTTATAAGTCTAAGAATCACTTTTAGGCCATGCATGGTGGCTCACTCCTGTAATCCTAGCACTCTGGGAGGCGGAAGTGGGTGGATTTCCTGAGCTCAGATGTTCAAGACCAGCCTGAGCAAGAGCGAGACCCTTTTTCTAAAAAAAAAAAAAAAAAAAAATAGCCTGGTGTTGTGGTGGGCACCTGTAGTCCCAAGAAGAAGACTGCTTGAGCCCAAGAGACTGAGGTTGCTGTGAGCTATGATGCCACAGTGCTCTACTCAGGGTGACAAAGTAAGACTCTGTCTCAAAAAAAAATCATTTTTATTTTCCAATTTTTTTTTCTGATTGCATTTAACACTTTTACCTTCTACTATATTTTGTTTTCTTTTTCTTTTTTTTTTTTTGAGATGGAGCCTCAAGCTATCCCCCTGGGTAGAGTGCCATGGCATCATGCTAACAGCAACCTCCAACTCCTGGGCTCAAGCGAGTCTCCTGCCTCAGCCTCCCAAGTAGCTGGGACTACAGGCGCCCGCCACAACGCCCGGCCATTTTTTGGTTGCAGCCATCATTGTTGTTTGGCGGGCCCAGGCTGGGGATTTGAACTCGCCACCTTAGGTGTATGTGGCTGGCGCCTTAGCTGCTTGAGCCACAGGCGCGGAGCTGGAATAGTTTTTCTTGATAAATAAACCACTGACAAATAAGAAAATCCTTGTAACTCATGCCCTGGCCTCATGCTCCCTTTCTTACTGTATACCATATTCTTCCTTTCCATAATACTTATCATCTTCTAATGTGCTATTTACTATTATTTACTATTTGTTTCTCCCAACTAAACTTAAGCTCCATGGTATAAAGGTTCTTTGTTGCTTCATTGATAGACCCAAAACCTAGCACAGAATTAGGCATAAATACTTGTGGAATATATGTCATTTCCTTTGTAAAAAATTTGTAGAGATGGGTCTTACTATGTTGCCCAGGATGGTCTCAAACTCCTGGTTAAGTAATCCTCCCACTTCAGTCTCTCATAGTGCTGGAATATAGGTATGAGTCACCATGCCCAGCCTATAATTACTTATAATTAAAAATTTAAGAGTCTCAGTTTGGTAAGATATTTATAAAATAAAGAATATAAATTCTAAGTAATGAGAATAAGAACCATTGCCCTGCAAATGAGAAAATTCTTCCAGAATGTTTCATCTATCATCTAACCATCAATCTAATATTTATTGTCTATCTACCACATCAGGGTATGGGGGAATCTAAGGATGAAACATTCTGAGCTAACAGTTTTAGGACAGATAAAACTCAAAGATAAATAACTACAATAGAGGCAGAATATGATAATTCAGGGATGTCATGCAAACCCAGGTCTGTTAAGGTCAAAGCCAGGTGCCCTCAAACTATAGCCTGCAGGCCACATGTAGCCCACTTAGGACATTTATCTGGCCTGCTGGGTATTTTTGCTGCAGGTGTTTTTGTCCTGCTTAGCAGCTGACTCATCCTGGCCCGCAGTCTGGCCCTCCAACAGTCTGAGGGACAGTGAACTGGCCCTCTGTTTAAAAAGTTTGAGGACCCCTGGTCAAAGACATTGTTTTCTCTCACCATAGTCTTGTTGCCAATTATTAACTATTGTAAACATTATCCTTCAAAATAGCAAAAGTAGGGGGAAAATGAATCACATTATTTTTGTTACTGTATCATAGTTAACAAAAATAAGTAAATTACTGGACATAAGTTTAAGGTGCTATTATGAAATGACTAAACAATAATTATGAAAATATGAAAAATATTTTTAGTGAGGGGAAATGCATTATCACAAACTAATCTATAGTATAATAAAATATGGATTTATTTATATCATAAACACTAATTAAGCACTAACAATGGGAAGGTACCCTACTTCGTGCTAGGGGAAATTCACAGAACAATGATGTAAAATCTTGGCCCTCAAGGAGCTCACATATGGGGAGCAACCAGGAGAGAACTTAGATAAACATAAACAGGCAACGTTCTAGGGTAGTAGACCTCTTGGGAATAGTTTTTCTTTAAATGTATTTCCTTTATAATTGCTAAAGTGCTATAGTTAAAATAAGTAATCAGTCAAAAAATGTAAAAAAAGAAAAAGCAAGAAGAAGCATCCAATTTTGTAAAATGTAAAAATGAATTTAAATTAAAAGGGCTTTTTTTTGGGGGGGGGGTTCTAAATTGTGTGTTCTTTAAATACCACTTCCCAGTAAAAATCTAAGTGCTCCTCGAAAGAGTGGCTGATTCCAGTCTGGAACAACAAATCTGTAAGATGAGCCTGGAACATACTGGCATGCTAGATAGCAAGGAACCTCACAAAACACCTAGAGTCATTATCCATAAACTATGCCATTCATTATATGGCCCTTTTTCTGTGAAGAAGGTTGATAGGCAAATCTAACTCCAACTAGCCTGCAGCTCATATACAGGAGGTCTGAGTGTGGAAGGTTACCCTTTCCTTCCCTCTTGCCAGCAGTGCTACCTTATAACATTTGGAATAGAAAGTAAAATGAAGGCCTGCAATCCTAGCACTCTGGGAGACTGAGGTGGGTGGATCCCTTGAGCTTAGGAGTTGGAGACCCGCCTGAGCAAGAGCAAGACCCTGCCTCTAAAAATAGCCAGGCTTTATGGCAGATGCCTATAGTCCTAGCTACTGGGAGGCTGAAGCAATAGGATTGCTCAAACCTAGGAGTTTGAAGTTGCTGTGAAGTTGCTGACACCACAGCACTCTACTGAGGGTGACAGAGTAAGACTCTATCTCAAAAAAAAAAAGTCAAATGACATTATAGAAAGTGAGAACATGAATACTCAACCTTTGTGTCTTTGCCAGAGGTAACTGGCCTTTCCTAGTCCCATCCATGTCCTTCTCTCCTAATAGCTGCTATAGCATGCCATGCCAACTACTACTACTTCAAGCAGTTGAATTTATGTGCTTTAGATGTCTCAGAAAACTAAGACACTACTATTTGCACTATTATACATAAGACACATGCCTATGAGAATGCCTTTCAAAACTATTCACCAGAATTATCCATTCAAATGCATCTTTCCCTATCAAAATGCTTATTCAGCACAGCAACAGGGCTATCTGTCAAATCATCCTACAACCCAAGTCCTTCTACAGTTAGTAGGTGAGGCACAACAGGAACATGGGCCTGGTTATTTTAGAGTTAAATCTTTCCATCTAGGATGGCATCACCTAGCTTGAGAATTCACTTAAATTATCAGCTCTGACAGCAAAGGATAAAGATTAACTACCATTATGAATATGGAAAAGAATAAACTGAATGGTCCAGAGGCAACATCAAAAAAAAAGAATAAATGAGAGATTTGTATAATGGCAGAGCCCTAGGAACTGGTGGCAGCCTTCTGTGTGACCTTTTGGTTAACAGGACACTCTGGGAGGGTGAGTCCAGCCAATTTGGTGTGAGCCCCATCTATCAATTCTTATTGGGGACTTACCTGAATACAAGCCCCTGTCTTCACCTTGCACAAGCTGCAGACTAAAGCCCAACGACTGGGCGGGATGTGGGAGATCTTCGTGATTGGTTCCATCCTCTCAGGACAAGCAATGCTGACCTAGAAATAAAACACCAGCATAAGGAAGAGAGATCAATGCATCCTGTGAGAAGTACGTGTCACAAAGCACATATGTTGTTACATAAAACTAAGAACATCAAAACAACGAAGTAAGCCAGGGGTCCTCAAACTTTTTAAACAGGGGGCCAGTTCACTGTCCCTCAGACCATTGGAGGGCTGCACTGCGGGCCTGGGGATGAGTCGGCTGCTAAGCAGGACAGGCAGTGGCAGCAAAAACACTTGGCAGGCTGGATAAATGTCCTAGGTGGGCTGCATGTGGCCCGCGGGCCGTAGTTTGAGGACACCTGAGGTAAGCCATGTCTCTTAAGGTTAATATGGAACCAAGAATAAATAAAACCTGTGTCTAACAAATACTCGGTCTTTTAATCATTTCTAGTAACATAAGTAATGTATATATGGGATAAGGGAGAAGGACTATAGATAGACTAGGGATCGCTACCTTAATGAATCAAAGATATGTACACTTCACTTAGAAACCAAAGAAAGCTAAGGGGAGGAATTAAAATTCACAAAATGAAGCACTTGTATGTTAGAGCTGATGCCTATATGCCTTGTTTCATTCAATCATCTAAGGATGAAAAATAGGCAGGGATATGTCTTTCCATTTGGTTCACAAAGGAGTTATGATACTACAGCAGCAAATTTATGCTTTATGAAGAGATTGCAGCATTTAAGCATTGTAGAAACGATGAGGATGACATTTTCATTTTTTTTTTTGAGACGGAGCCTCAAGCTATCCCCCTGGGTAGAGTGCCGTGGCATCACAGCTCACAGCAACCTCCAACTCCTGGGCTCAAGCGAGTCTCCTGCCTCAGCCTCCCAAGTAGTTGGGACTACAGGCGCCCGC
>CAUYTI010138799.1:0-12741 GCA_963575145.1 Galago senegalensis | reverse complement strand
TTTTTTTTTTTTTTGAGACGGAGCCTCAAGCTGTCCCCCTGGGTAGAGTGCCATGGCATCACGCTCATAGCAACCTCCAACTCCTGGGCTCAAGCGAGTCTCCTGCCTCAGCCTCCCAAGTAGCTGGGACTACAGGTGCCCGCCACAACACCCGGCCATTTTTTGGTTGCAGCCGTCATTGTTGTTTGGCAGGCCCGGGCTGGGGATTCAAACCCACCACCTTAGGTGTATGTGGCTGGCGCCTTAGCCGCTTGAGCCACAGGCACCGAGCCACATTCACAAATTTTTTAAGAAAACTTGTGTGTGTGTGTGTGTGTGTACATATATACATTTACTTTACTTTCTCACTTCTTTGCTTTTTGACTAGTTCTAGTGTGGTTTTTCACCACCATCTCTCCACCTAAATTCATCTTGCCAAGGTCGTCAGTCACTTATATGTTATCCAATGGAACCGACACTTTTCAGTCTGCCCCCTGTCTTGCTTCACAGCAGCAGTTGTCAGAGCTGTCATGTCTTTGAAATACAGGTGGCTACAAAGTTCATGTGCAATTTATAATAGTGTGCAATAATGGCCTCTTGGTACTTTTTTTCTTGGCTTCAGTGACATTTAACTAGTTTTATTCTGCTTCTCTGAACTTTCTTTCCAACTCTGCCTTGGAGATGTTTTTTCTTCAATGCAAACTCTAAATAGAATACTTCAGAAGCTTGATCCTGTGCTCTTTGGTTTTCTCAAATTCTTGAGAATTTTGAATCCTAAAGATTCAAAGTCCATCTATGTGGAAAGCACAAGTCCGTAGAAGATGTGTGCCAATGTTCGTCCCAGCTTCATTCACAACAGTCCCAAACTGGAAAGGACCCGGGAGTCCATCAACAGGTAAATAGATAAACAAACAACAAAGAAGTGTTATCTATACACATGGAATGGAATACCACACGGCAATAAAAAAGAACCAATGATTCATGCGTACAATACCATGAATGAGCCTCAAATGCATCACACCAAGTCAAAACAAAGATGGACGTAAGGGAGCATGTGGGCACCATGTGATTCTATTTATTTAAAGTTCTAGAACATCCAAGCTAATCTAGATTGACAGAAAGCTGATCAGCTTTGCCAAGGAGCACAAGGAAACCTTTTGGGTGATGGAGGTGCTCTGTGTCTTTACTGGGAGGTATTTTTATAGGTGACTACAACAGTCAACACTTAGGAAAGTGAACACATTAAATGGATGCATTTTATTATAAGTTATACCCAATAAAGGTGATTAAAATCTGCAGGCAACAATTCTTGCTTTGATGTCTTTAACATAGATTTCTCTTACGAGCTATAGACTGTGGATCCCACTGTTCCCTTGATGCAGCCATTTTGATATTTCATGGGAATTTCAAACTTTTGTCTAAAATTGAACCCTGGATTTATTCTCAGTAGGCTTTTCTTTTCACACCTCAGTGAATCATTTTCTCAAAAAGACCTCAAAATATAGTGCTTTGAAAAAATAGAGTTTATTTCTGGAGCACAGGACAGTCTGGAGATGGGTGAGTCAGGTCTGATAGGGTGACTCTATCATCCTAACCTTTGGATTCCATTTCTGGGTTCCAGAGATGCTTCCATTCTCATTGTATCCTAGCTGGCAGAGCAGAGACAGGGCCAAAGTGTGCATTTCTTTTTAGGGGCATAACCCAGAAATGTGAAATGGCCATACCTCATAAGGAGGAAGGCTGGGCACGATTGTCTTTATTCACCATGTAGAGTTTGCAGCTAAAACTTTATTTCTGTGATGAAAGGGGAGAATTGATACTGAGAGACAGGACTTCTGGCTTTTGCTTTCCCTAGGGTATATGGGGACTTGGCAAATATGTTCTTGTGGAACCCATATCTGTGCAACATTATTAAAAATGTATTATAAAATCCATGGGCCTATGTGAAGTAAAGGGATTTAGGGATGCAGATTTAGAATACTGTGGATAGAGTAGGCACTTACATGTTTATATGTTGTCTAATTCATGCATGTGTTCAGGCATCTCTCATGTTTTTTACTGTCAATGTCATTGTTTCTGGTAATTTTGTATCTTCCATGTAAGAAAATTTTGGCAACACTGTTGTTACTCACAATGACATGAGTCTTCAGAATTTTGTTTTTCTTTTTTTGAGACAGAGTCTTACTTTGTTGCTCTAGGTAGAGTGCTATGGCATCATAGCTCACAGCAACCTCAAACTCTTGGGCTCAAGTGATCTTCTCACCTTCATGCCTGTGACAATGCTCAGCCATTGATAGAGAAGGGTCTTGCTCTTGCTCAGGCTGGTTTCAAACTCCTGAGCTCAGTCATTCCACCTGCTTCAGCCTCCCAGAGTGCTAGTATAGGCGTGAGTTCGCCCAGCCAGAACTTTTTGTATGGAAACAGAATAGATCTTGCCAGTCAAGTCCCCTACTATAATTTATTTTAATGCTGGTTGTATCATTATTCTGGATGCTGTGTCATTTATCGATCTTGTCACCAGTGAATACTAACTCCCAATGACTCTACTGAAGACGGCTATTCTCCTTCCTTGATGATGACTATGAATGCTAGTCTTATGCAGAGTATGTAGAAACATGCAAATGATTATTTTCTTGTAGTTTTAAATTTTCTATTCTTAAATTTATAGTATAAGTGAACTCTTCAGGTCAAAATGACTTTATTCACAGAAAGTAACCTCTTACAATATTGACTGCATTTTTGCAGGCTACAAGGGTGAGGGACCATGGGTAGAGTGAGAAGAGAAATCCATTTGCACAAGGAATGTCCATCCTTTATCCAGCACAGCTTACGACTGCCCTGATAAGGGGAGGTCAGAGGGGACTGGTATGTTCCCACCTAATGGGTGCAATGTAAGGGTATATGGCCCAATTCCTGGGTGAGACACAACTGCAACAGGGACTTCACCTAAAAATGCAAACATCATAACCTAATTTTACCCTCATATTAATCTGAAAAAAAAAAAAGACTGACCTGAGAGATTGTAACATTACACATTTATTGAGAGGAAGAGAAAGCAGCCATTGGAAAGGCATGTTGCCACTGGGGCGTACGGTCTCTAAAGCCCTCAAAGGAGATAGTCATGCCTTCACCATGGGTGGGCTCCAACCACCTTTCTTTTTTAGTGCAAGCCCAGGGGTCTAGGCTGCTTTAGGAGGAACCAGATACCACTCACACACCTGTTGTTTTCTCTAGAAGACAGCCTATGGAATCAGACATGGCATCCTCAACCTCCTGACTGCAGTTGCTTTTGGTTTTTTTTTTTTTTTGCAATTTTTGGCTGGGGCTGGGTTTGAACCTGCCACCTCTGGTATATGGGGTTGTGCCCTACTCCTTTGAGCCACAGGCACCACCCCTGCAGTTGCTTTTGAAGATAAGCATTTAATCCCTTTATGCTGAAGGATGGGATTAAAAGGCCAGCAAACAAAGGGACACTACAAGCTTCCAGAAAAAAAAAAAAAGAACCCCTGAAGTTCTTATAGTTACCATTGCTGGGCTAGATACTATTCCTTCAAGGCATGCTAATCCTTAAAGTACCTCCTTTAAGGTACTGGACATCCAAAGGGACTCTTATTCTCAGTTTTATTTTCTAATGGTGTTTATGTAGTATCAAATCGCCCTAAATCTAGCGAACAATTTGTAGTTCCAAGGACCACCACACTAAATCTCACCATTTTCCATTAGATGGTGGACTCACACAGTTTTGAGTGTAAAAGTCTCTGTAGATGTCAATGCAACAAGGCTAATTAAATCTTTCCTGTCTTACATTTTACAGTCATTTTGTCATGATTTCTCATGCCATGGAGGCATGATTTTTCCCTCCAATTTAAAGAGGAACAAAATGAGGTGCAGAAAGAAATTATTTTTCAAATGAGCCTGACTTCAAAGACCTCAATTTTTCTACCTCAGCTGTTCTCTCAAAGAGAAGGAACAAAACGCAATTTTTGCATCTTACCCTGGTACCACTAGAGAAATGAGACCGAAGAAATTTTGACCAGCCAGTGCCAAATTCCTGTCTCATAGGCCACTTGTTCCTGGAGGTTGTGAGCTGCAGAAGGAAATATACCTCCTTAGGAAATTAAGCTGGACACAGCCCGGCCATCTGCTCTGTTGGCAGGAGCTCACATAGGCTGCCTTTATGGACGGGGGAGAGGGAGCGGGCATGTCACTGCCAACAGTGCTGCTGGCAGGAAGGCATGGAGACAGACGGATTCCCAGGCAGACTGACTCTGTCAATATCTTAGAGTCCACAGAACAGACAGAATGAAGACTGCATATCTTGAAGAAAAACGTGCTTTGGAGTCTGGATATCAGTATAGCTGCAGTGATGGAAGGAGACCCTATTTGGCCAACATCCCTGCTAGGTATCATGCTAGCTCCTGAGGGTAGAGCAGTAAATAAGAGCATATGGTGGGACAGAGAGACACTGAGTAAATAATAATGCACACAATTATTTAATTATGGTGGTGATCAATTCCACGAGGAAAGTAGGGTGTTACTTGATAGCATGCAATGTGGCGATCTGCGTCTGTGTGGGGGTGGGTTTCAGGAAGGTCTCTCTGAAGAAGGTGGGATCTGTAACAAACCCTATGCATTGTTTGTAATTGGTCCTATTGATTGCTCGCCAGATGCTCATTTGCTTCCCTCTTCTTTCCTTAGAGGACCACCCCTTGCCCTTGCCTCACTTTGCTTTTCCAATATCTACCCTTTAAAATCTAACCATGTGCTTCAAGGGAGGTGGCCTCAGGATATGGGTCCTGATTGATCTGACTCAATCATTGTGGCCTCAGACCCTCACCATTGATTGGTTTAGATGTGTGTTAGGTTAGAGCATGTGATTAGTTAGGGCATGTGTTCCAATTTAGGTCATTGAGACAAAAGGGAAGTCTACCAGAAGGGCTTTGGGAAAGGTTTCTCCCCTCTTTATAGAGGAGATGTAGCCCTTTCTGCCACTGAATGTTGTCACGTGTAGTACTTGAGTACAGCTCACTTGAGGACAAATCCCATTCATCAAAGTCAGAGCAGCAAAATGGAAAGAATCAGGCTGTTGCTGACTTCATTAACTGCGTATGTTGACTGTGGAGCATCCTTAGCTATAGATGTTCATATGTGCTCCTCTTTATGTGAGCCCGTTGAGTTTGGGTATTTGCTACCTGCACCTAAAAACATATCAAGAGTTACCCAGGCAATGAGTGTGGGCGGGGAGGGCCACTCCAGACAGAACAATAGATGCACATCCCTGCAGTGGAAATAGAAAATGGTCCCACGTGGCTGGGAAGCAGTGAGTGAGGAGGAGTGAGGAAGAGGAAGATGAAGCTGGAGGGTTGGCGGGGATCAGCTAATATCATTTTATTAGCTAGTCATTTGGGCTCCTTACAGTCTCAGGTTTACAATTCCTCACTTATTTTGGATAGCTCCTAACACATATCTATGGTGGAGAATGGGAATAATTATGGACTTTCATGTTCTATAATATGAATTAAATTTCCTGATAATCACTCAGTTCTATAATACACTTGACTTACATAATTATAGTCAGGTTTCTGTACTGTTGCTTTCCATATCATTCCTCCTGGGCTTGCTGTCCCGGCAGAACTGCCCGAGGGTTACTCAGTATCAATGGTATTGAATTAGGTCCCCAGGGCTTAAGCATTTTGGGTGGTAGATTAGAGACTAGTTACTCTAGTCGTGTTTGTTACAATAAAGATGGTGATCTTCAAATTCTTTGGTCTTAGGGATCTGAGGGAGAATCTGACAATTCTATAAATCAGTGATTTTCAATCGATGTGCTGCAAAAAATTTTAAAGATCATTAATTAAATTATTTTCAAAAGAACTTAAACACACAGTAAGTACATTCTTTCTCTTTACTCTTCTTCTTCTTTTTTTTTGATCAACAAGATTTAAGTGTGCCACAGAAATTTAACTTTAAGTTCAAATGTGCTGTGAGATAAAAAAGGTTGAAAAACCCTGCTCTAAAGTAATGAGGACTGAGGTCCAATGGGCCTTGCAGAGGAGTTCTCCCACAGCCCCTGCAGCTGGGAGAGGTTCAGAGGAATAGCTGGTCCAACACAGAGCTGATGGCAGTGTGGACTCTAACCTCAATTACCTTAGGAAACCTGCCTGCTCAGCTCAACCTCGCCCATTGTCGTTAGCTCATTGGCATGTGTAGGGTCTTTGCTCATTTCCTACCAGGCTCCCCTGGCTGTCTGTGTCTTCTGTCAGGGCAGCCTGCTGTGGATGACTGCCTGCAAGGCTCAGACCCTGACTTCCCCACCCAGAAGTGTTCAGGAGTCCTGGCTTTGGAACCACCACTTAGCAGAGGCATGAATTTGACCACATTATTTAACTTCTTCATGCTATAGTTTATTTTTGTATAAGATGGTAATAATAATAATAATAGTACCTACCTCATGGAAATGTTATGAGGATTAAATGAACTATGGTGAATGTTCAACACAGCGGTGATGTTCAACCTATGATAGATATTATTATTATTATTAAGTTTTGGCTGGGGCTGGGTTTGAATCTGCCACTTCTGGCCTATGGGGCTGGTGCTCTACCCTTCTGAGCCACAGGCACTGTGCTATGATAGATATTATTTAAAATAATGATTGCTCATCATCACTGTCATTGGTATTTGTGGGTTGGGTCCTGATCCTCCCAAAGATAGTATGGGGGACCCTATTACCTTTTGTCATCGTCATGACCAACATAATACCAAAATGCAACTATTGAGTCAAATACCAGGTACTAACTTAATGAAACATCAAAACAAAACTAAACTAACCCCCCCCAATTCATACAAAAAATTCAAAATCCACAAATGAGAATGAATATCTTGGCTTTTACTAAAGCGTTCATTTCTTACCATCACATCTAATTCAAGAATATGATTCTAATAGTCTGAAATTCTAAAACTGTGACAGCAAAAATCTCCTTAGAAGTTATCTTGCAAAAATCTTTAATAATCTGATTTGTGCTCTTTGATAGGTTTGTTAAACCACTTAATCTGCAGATGCATTACAAGTAGCTTGTATTAGGAGAATTTTTTTTTTTTTTTTTGGTGTGTGTGGAACCGTCTGGGATGTCTCCAGCGTAAGCACAGCTCTGAGCAAACCATGCTTTGTTAAGCCTGTTATTTGTTTTACTTCTGCCAGAATATTGAAAGTTTGCCTGGTGAACATTCCCTGAAATCAAAATGACTTATTATCAGGCTTCCTTTGCTTTTGATCCTGCTGCAGGATGGTGTGTTTTCCTAATGATGCAGAATCTCTCGTTAAGTTCAGGAAACAGGATATAAGGATAAGTCAATTGACTCAATTTATGGACATAATAAAACGGTCCCTATTACCTTCAGCAGTCAAGGCAAGACAAGGTGAAACACAGTGTTGTAAAGTTATTATGACAAAATAGTTTAGTATTTACCTGACCAAATAAAGTGAAAATACTGCATTTATTTTTGAAGCGGCATTTCAGACATTATGACCTAAAATTAATAGTGGTAGACGATCATTTATCCTGTCGCACAGGGATATTGCAGAGTTCACTCAAAGCCAGGAATATCTGCTATTAAATCATGGCAAACTTAAAAAATTTTTTTGAAGTATTTCCTCGTGTCTGCTCTATGTCTACTGTTGGCCCCACTGAGCCAGTGTTAACAGCTAAAGCATTTCTTTTTCCATCTTGTAATATAATTAAAAACAAATTTAGAAGCAGAATAGATGTTTTGTATGTTAGAACCCTGTTAGTTTTGGGGAAGGCATTGGCAATGCACACAGCTGTTCCTGACAATTATAAACACAGAAAAGAAAAAGAAAAAAAGGAGGAAAGAAATCAAATTGACCAAATATGGTAGCTTTTGTCTTTCATTGGAAAGCAAGACTTTGGGGGGGGGGGTGGGGCATTGGAAAAAAAGATGTAAATCAAATGTTTTTTAATCTGGTGCATTTCAGAGGAGATGGACATGAAGCTAGTGGGGTATCAAGGTTTCAAGTAGTTAAAGGCTACCAGTGAAGATGTGTGGGATTAGTAGTTTACAATAACACTCAAGGTTAGAGCTGAATTTCAATTTATTTCTGGCTTTTGGTTGTTCACTAGACCTCTGGAATCTAAAGTGTAAAGTATTTTTATGTTTATGAATTAAAATAAGACTCTGGCGTTAGGTAAGCCAGACTCTGTGGGCATAAATCCCATGTAAAGACGTTTCCCTTTGAATGTCTAATCATCCCTTTGCACATGTTGATTGTGAATAGCCAAGTGACCTACTGTGAGGTCCATTGGCTCTTTGCCGTCACTTTCTACATAAAGTCTGCTCCTGACAATTTCATTTAACATTGGGTCTGCCCATGCTTACCTCATCTATCCTCATTCCCGATCCCTTTACTCCACCTGATTTTTCTTTTATAAAGTTATATTATCTTCTAACATTCTACATAATTTGCTTTTTATATTTAATGTTAATTTTTCCCCTTTCCTTTGAAACCAGTTCACTATTTATTCTAAGCATTCAGAGCATGTAGTAGGTGCTCAATAAATCTCTATTGACTGAAGGAATCACATCTCTTTCTTTTTTTTTTTTTTTTTTGAGACAGAGCCTCAAGCTGTCCCCCTGGATAGAGTGCCGTGGCATTACAGCTCATAGCAATCTCCAACTCCTGGGCTCAAGTGAGTCTCTTGCCTCCGCCTCCCAAGTAGCTGGGACCACAGGCGCCCACCACAATGCCTGGCTATTTTTTGGTTGCAGCCATTATTGTTGTTTAGTGGGTCCGGGCTGGGGATTCGAATCCACCACCTTAGGTGTACGTGACTGGCGCCTTAGCCGGTTGAGCTATAGGCGCCGAGCCACATCTCTCTTTTGTATAGAAACTATAATGGTTTTTATCGACCTCATAATAACATCTGATTTCTGTATGTGGCATATGTGATCCAGACCCAGCTTACTTATCCAAATATATTTCTTTCTCATTTCTCTCCTGAATGGCTCTGGTTACCAGACCCCAGAAGCCTATCTTGCTTCTGGGTCTTTGAACATGCTGGTTCTTTTGCCTGGAATTTTCTTTGTATCTTCCTCCTGGGTAACTAACTTTTAAAAATTGTTTCATTTCATCTTTTTTTTCCCCAGAAGACTTGACTGGCCTTCCAAGTGTGTGTATTCCTAAAGCACATTGTACTTTACCATATCAAGTTTATATTGCATTGGAATTGACTCCTCATGCCTCTTTCTCCTTTAGGCTGTAAGCTCAATGGGGGCAAAGGCCAGGCCTGCCTCATTCATAGTTTGCTTCATGCCAAATGCAGTGCCAGGCACCTTCAATCAATGAGTCATGAAAGAAGTATCTGTAACTCAAAGCTAGGATCATTCTAGCCTGTAGGATCTGGGGAAGGCTGGAACAATGCCCTTTCTAAGTAAGGTGTTTTGACTGTCCTTAGGGGCTTTTAATTCCAGCACCAAATTCCTTTTTGCATTGAATTGTCATTGCCTGTCTGTTTAGCACAGTGCAGCACGCTGCAGTAGTTCAGCATGTGGCCCTGGATTCCTACCATCTCAGTTCATATCCTATCCCTGCTATTTACTGGATTGTCAACTTCTCTTTGCTTCAGTTTCCTCATTTGTAAAGTGAACATGAATATAACATCTACAGGGATTCGATTAGTTTGTACATGTGAAGTACAAAGAGTTTAAGATACACTAAGTCTCAATGAATTTCAGCTCTCCCAACCAGCTACAGAATTATAGTATATAAACAAGACTGTTGCATTTAGCATAATTTGCATTGAAGGTTTGCAGGTCCCAGGGACTTGTCACAGCAAATGAACAAAGACATCTCTGTTGGGAAAGGCCCTCTTGTCCAACCCACCATCAGGATTTTTCTTTAGCACTCACCCTATCCTCTGCCATTGCTCTTCCACAATCTACACTCTGTACCTCTCCCCACAAGGGCTTGAAATAGCTTCTGTCCTCTGTCTCTTATGCATTGTACTTAAGCTCTATTGCTCCCTGTCTCCTTCT
Organism: Galago senegalensis; assembly: GCA_963575145.1. Classification (NCBI taxonomy): domain Eukaryota; kingdom Metazoa; phylum Chordata; class Mammalia; order Primates; family Galagidae; genus Galago; species Galago senegalensis. Next base: position 2,712 of record CAUYTI010138799.1, on the reverse strand, counting down.
GAACTGGACTTCACACCCATTTTTATGTATATAAAATTCAGCCCAGTGGCTGGGCCATCTCCAGCTGTCACAGGTGTTCATCTTCCCTTTAACAGGGCCATCTTCCTTAGGCAGCTGTAGTTTTAAATTGCAAATTTCTCTTCTTCATTATGGGTGAAAGAAAAAATAAAAATGATAAGTACCTTAAAAGGTGTGTGTGTGTGTGTGTGTGTGTGAGAGAGAGAGAGAGAGAGAGAGAGAGAGAAGGAGACAGAGAGAATATTCTTTTGAAGCTGAAAATACTAGGGACTCACCAATTCTCAGCTCTGGCTTTGCTTTGGGGACGATGCAGTTTCCTCTGGCATGAACAATACTGGTAAAAACCCTGAACCCCAGAGAAGCATCCTTTTGCCTTCGTTCCATCAAAGAAGTCCTTGGGTAAGTACTGTGTTGGAAGCAGCCACCTGAACAGGACTCAGCTGCTGCAACATTGTAAATGCCAGCGAATAAAAGTGTCAGCAGTGTGAGCTGTGGGCAGAGGCAGGGCCTGGGGTTCAGGGCTGCTCTGTTCAGACAGCCATCCTAGGGGCTGGTTCCTATCCAGGCCATATGAGTACGGATTCAAAGTTACTTCATGCTGATGGCTTGTCCTGACCCCAGGAAAAGAAGTTTGGAGGTCTCTAGCAGGGAGGAATACCCACTCCTCTTGAACTGCTCTCTCTCTCCAACAGATGGCCCCATCCCAGGTAATGGACAGTATTTTGAATGGTTAGTGGAGGCTTCCCTACCACTGCCTAGACTGATAATAGAATTTTTGTATTACTTCTCATGGGACCCATAATCACATGAAAAAAATATAAGAAGACTCGTTTTCTTTTCACCACTGGATATATTTATTTACAAAGAGGGACTTTAAATGGCCAGAGGCACAGACACTTACTGGTAGTAAAACTCCACCCTGTGATTCACTGATCTCTCCAGCCATGCTTCCTGCAGCATTGAGGCTTTGTAATGTCACAGAGCTCAGAGGAGAGTTTCAGCCACTCTGCCTCGTGCCACTGGACAGATGATGCCTGCATTTGGTGAGTTTGGCAAAAGCAAACAGTGTTATAGGCCTCAGGGTCCCGTTTACATTTCATTTTGAGAGAAAAATGCAGCTTTGGCCCTTGGTATTGACTACAGAAGAAACGATTGTTTCTGTATTGTCACTATTCACCAGTCTGGCTTCCGAAGCCTGTCCACTGACAGCAGGGTCCTGGCTATGCGGCCAGGAAGGTTTCACCCGGGTAAGGTCTCAGGAGGGGAGGAAAACAGAGCCACATGTTGTGAACACTCTCCGTAATGGTATGTTAATGGGTTAAAGATCATAGACAGGCGTTTCAAATGATGTTTTCAAAGAATTTTTTTAAAAGGTATGGGAAAATGCCTCAGATCTTTAGTAAGTGAAGGAAACAAGAAAGATGTAAAATATGTGTAGATAGCATGATCTTAACTCTGTAAAACAGTAGATCCTAAAAGAGACATACACCCAAATGCCCATAGTGGGTGGCAAATTTATTATTCTGTTTTAGTCTTGAGTCTATTCATAATGTCTTGTGATTTCCAGGCTTCTTCTGGGAGCATATATTACATTAAAAAGCTGCATAAAATAAATTTTTATTTTAAAACTAAAGAGGAATAATCTACTTTTACCAGCAACAATTTAAACAGGTTTGATTTTTTACAGTGAAGCAAGTCCTGTTATATTCCCTTTTCTCGTTCTCCATGAGTAGGCAGCGTACTGGCCCTAGCCTACTCTAGACCATTCTTATGATTTGCTGTATATCTTCTCATATCAAAAATAATGATGTATCACAACCTGGGTTTGTACAATTGTGAGAGATTCCAATTTTGGGGGGCGAGTCAGGACCACTTGGTTTAAGCTTTGATGCCAGAGGGCTTTATCGCTTCATCTTAGAGCAGTGTGATAAAATTTCACAAGCAAAATTACAAGATACATATGTACAGTGAATATATTTACATATGAAATTTTGCCAGAGTTATTGCTATTACAATCAAATCTTATTTAAGGAGTAATCAATTAAATATCCTAAGATGCTGAGCTTTTATTTGGGGCATTTGTTTATTTTACGAAAAAAGGGCAAATTCCTTTATTTAACAACCCCAATCTCCTTTCTCTCACCACTACAAGCAACTGTTAGGTAAGTTTTTAATGGGAAGTTTGCAAGATATATCTTTAGGTTATATCTACTGAGCCTAATCTCATGCACCTTTCACATTTACATTTATATCCTAACATAAGATTTTAGAAGAATATCTCATGGAATAATTGTTCTATGACATGCTTGTAAAAAAAGGGTTCTGTGCTCAAAACATTTTGGAAACACTATGTATTGCACTGCCTCCTAATTCTTTGCTCAATTCATGTGCTCACTTTAAAGGATCTGAAATGTTCTGCAGTAAAGAAATCCTTTAACCTCTGTTTAAACCAGAATTTTCCAACATATCCAACCAGAATATTCCGAAGTGCCACCTCCAAAGCACTGCAACAACTCATATTATCAAAGAAACCTTAAATGGCTTTCTTTTGCTGTATTTAAAAAGAAGCAGGGCTCGGCGCCTATAGCTCAACCAGCTAAGGCGCCAGCCATGTACACCTAAGGTGGCGGGTTCGAATCCCCAGCCCGGACCCGCCAAACAACAATGACGGCTGCAACCAAAAAATAGCCGGGC
>CAUYTI010138797.1:0-37146 GCA_963575145.1 Galago senegalensis | reverse complement strand
CTGTGGTCCCAGCTACTTGGGAGGCGGAGGCAAGAGACTCGCTTGAGCCCAGGAGTTGGAGGTTGCTATGAGCTGTAATGCCACGGCACTCTACCCAGGGGGACAGCTTGAGGCTCTGTCTCAAAAAAAAAAAAAAGAAATGTTTTGCCATGTTTACCAATCTGTAGAAACTTTACCTCATTGTGCTTTTAATTTGCATTTCCCTGATTACTAGTCTGAATATTCTTTTTGGGGAAGGACCTATTCAAATATTTTATGTTTTATTTGGTTTGCCCTTCTTTTTCTTTTTGATCATAAGATTTCTGTATGCACCCAAGTCCCTTGTCAGTTACATGTGTGTTGCAGCTTGCCTCTCCCATTCTGTGGCTATGCTCACCAGAAACGAGGGTGCTAAGTATCCTTGCCTTGTACATTAGCTCAGAGGAAAGCTGCTAACATTCTGTTAGTAAGTACAGTGTTTGCTGTGGTTGTTTCCTGATACCTTATCATCAGATAAGAAATTTTTCTCTGAATTGCTAATACTATTATATCATGAATAAATATTGCATTTTAACAAGTTTTTTTTAATCTCTGGAAAAGATTTTGTTTTCATTTAATAAGATAACAGAATGAATTATAATGACAAATTTTCCTACAGTTAAACTAACTTTGCATTCTTGAATGGAATAAACCCAAGTTGGTTTTTTGTACGTTGATGGACTCTGTTTATAGTATTTTATTTAGGATTTTTACATCTATACTGTTAAATAACATTTATACTATTAAATAATAATTTGCCTTTCTTGCACTTTCTTTTCCAGTTTTGGGAATTAAGATTATGCTAGCAAAAAATGAGTTTGGCAGAGTTTTCTCTTTTCTGTTATCTGGACAGATGCATATATAAGATTGGGATAATGTCTTTATTAAGTATTTGGTAGAAATTACTGATAAGCTATCTGGTTGTGAGGTTTTTCTCTGTGGAAAGATTTTTTGATCACTGATTCTTTTTTTTTCTTCTCACGTCAGATGGGTAATATGCCAGTGTCATAACAAGGTTTGAGGGAGGCCCATCTCACACACACATGTGAACACTTAATCATCTTGCTTATAAACTGCAAAAACATTGATCACTGATTGTCTTCATAGTTACAGGAATAATCCTGAGTCAGTTTTGTTAAGTTATATTTTTCTAGAAATTGTTCCATTTTATCTAAATTTTAAAATTAATTAGCAAAAAGTTATCCCTAATATCTTTTTTTTTTCTTATTTTTTTGAGACAGAGCCTCACTTCGTCACCCTGGGTAGAGTGCCATGATGGCATCGCTCATAGCAACCTCAAACTCTTAGGCACAAGCGATTCTCTTGCCTCAGCTTCCTGAGTAGCTGGACAATAGGTGCCTGCCAAAACACCTGGCTAGTTTTGCTACTTTTAGTAGAGACAGGGTCTTGCTCTTGCTCAGGCTGGTCTGGAACTCCAGAACTCAAGCAATCCACCCACCTCAGCCTCCATGCTAGGATTACAGGTGTGAGCCACCGTGTCTAGTCCTTAATATTTCTTAATATCATTTAATGTCTCTAGGACCTGTAATAATACCTCATAATTCATTTTTTCAATCTTGTCTCTGTTTTTCTGTCAGTCTCAATTAGTCAATTTTATTAGCCTTTTCAGAGAACCAACATTTGGCTTTTTCAGTCCTCTATTAGCTATTTTCTATGTTTTTGTGCTTTTTTTCCTTATTATTTACTTCTACTTCCTCTAAATTTATTTTGCTATCTTCTTCAGATAAATGATTGGCTAATTAATTTTCAGCCTTTTAATTTTCTTTTTTTTGAGACAGAATCCCGTATGTCACCCTGGGTAGAATGCCATGACGTGACAGCAACGTCAAATTCTTGCACTTAAGCAATTCTCTTGACTCAGCCTCCCAAGTAGCTGGGAATACAGGTGCCTGCCAGGTGCCTGGCTATTTTTTTGTTGTTGTTGTAGTTTTCATTGTTGTTTTAGCAGGCCCAGGCCAGGTTCAAACCTGCCAGCTCTGCTGTATGTGGCTGGCACCCTGACCACTGAACTATAACTCTAAGCCTTAATTTTCTAATATATGTATTTAAGATTGTATTACTAAGTACTCCTTTGCAAAATACATTTTATAATTTTTAACATGCAGATTTTTTTGTTAGCCTTCAGTTAAAAGTATTTTCTAAATTCTATTGTGATTTTTTTTTTGACCCAAGAGATATTTAAAATATTCCTTTCTTCTTTCCTCCCTCCCTCCCCTCCCCCCTCCTCTCCTCCTCTCTCCTCTCCACTACACCCTTCCCCTCCCCTTTCATCACACCTTCCTTAAACCTACCTTCCCTTCGGCCCTGCCCTGCCTGTCTTCAACCAACCTTCTTTTCCTTCCCTTCCTTCCTTCCTTTCATAAAGAGATGGGGTCTTGCTTTGCCACCCAGGCTGGAATAAAGTAGTATGATGTAGCTCACTGTAGCCTCAAACTTCTGGGCTAAAGCAATACTCTTGCCTCAGCCTCCCAAGTCATTCAGATCACAGGTGTTAGCCACTGTACCCAGGTAAAAGTAATTAGAAAACCACATGGGGGTTTTCTAATTGTTTTTTCATTAATTTATAGCATAGTTAAAATATAGTCAGAGAACATTCTTTATACTATTATAGTACCTTTAAGTTGGTGAAGATTTGCTTTGTTTTTTTCCGTACAAGTTCAATTTTTGAAAAGCCTTTAATGGCAGGTATTCAGAACTAATTAAGTGCAGTGTTTTATATGTTTCCATAAGGTCAAGTATATTAATCATGTTCTTAAAATCGTCTATGTCCTTACTAATTTTGTCTTTTGTGTCAATTAAAAAGGGATTTGTCTTAAAATCTCCAACTATGACTGTGGATTGTGAGTTTGGCTATTGCTCTTTGAATTTTGTAACTTTTCCTTTGTATATTTTGAGGCCATGTTATTAAGGGTATATTTATATTTAAAGTTTTTATACCTTTCTTGTGAATTAAATCTTTTAGCACTATGAAATATTCCTGATCATTTGAGGTAATGCTTTTTTGCCTTGGTGTCTACCTTGCCTGATTCTCATCTTCTTTTGTATTTTTTTCTTTTTATTTTTTTGAGACAGTCTCACTCTGTTGCTCCAGGCTAGAGTGCCATAGCATCATAGCTTACGGCAACCTCAAACTTCTGGGCTCAACCGATCCTCTTGCCTCAGCCTCCCAAGTAGCTGGGACTACAGGTCTGTGCTGTAACACCCTACTAATTTTTCCTATTTTTAGTAGAGATGGGGTCTCTTGATCTGGGTGGTCTGGAACTCCTGAGCTCAGGGATCCTCCAGCCTTGGTATCCCAGAGTGCTAGGATTACCAGCATTAAGTCCAGCTAATTTTTCTATTTTTAGTAGAGACAGGCTTTCACTCATGCACAGGCTGGTCTTGAACTCCTGAGCTCAAGCAATCCACCCACCTCAGCCTCCCAAAGTAGTAGGATTACAGGTGTGAGCCACTGTGCTGGCCTTTTGTATTTTAAAGTCCCTGCTTGCCTGTTTTACTTCCTGTAGTCTCCTTTTCATGATTATTGGGTATGTTACTGAAAGAGTTATAGTGTAGCTCAATTCCAGAGTGTGTAAGGGTAATGGGGGGTGGGGGGAGCTCTGTTCCTCCTGGTTGGTTAGTTGGTACCTGGGCTCTCTGACATACCTGTGACCCCAGACACCAAACTCACCATTTCAGCCTCAGGCAGTTGCTGCTGTCGTCTGTTGCGTAGCACAAGGGAAGTTACGGGAGAAGCCAACTTTTCTAAATAACATAAACATGGTTCCCAAATGACTCTGTCAGCGTCCCTGGTGATTGTGCTGTCACTCCTGTACACTGACATAGGAATCACTTCTCTAGCATGTCTTCCTCTGCATTATGTTTTGGGTGAGTATTTCTTTTCCCTGTTATATGCCTCAGCAGATAGAATTCTGTTGTCTATCTTTCATGAATTCTTAAAAATGACTGATCCACTTACGGTACTTACATTTTTTTCCTCAGTGATCTTGTGCTGTTGTTTCCATGTTATTATATATATTTTCTCTCATTTCATCCATTTTGATGAAGAAACTGGCCCAGTTTGCCAATATAATAATATTTCCCTACAATTGCTCATTTGTTTTATGCATTCACCAAGCTAGCTTACCTTAAATCTTGATAATAAATTACATTGCTTTGGTTTTAATGTTCTGATATGTTAGTATTTTGAGCATCTGCTATATTACCTACCTTTAAACTCTTCACATCATCTTCTACTTTTTCTTCTAATTGACTTAAATAAAAAGGCTTAAATATTTCTTCAATGCCTATATGGAAAAAAATAGCACATTAACTTTTTTAAGTATTTGCTAACAGAAAATTAAAATATTAATGATCTGGCTCAACGCCTGTAGCTCAGCAGCTAGGGTGCCAGCCACATACACCAGAGCTAGCGAGTTCAAATCCAACCTGGGCCTGCCAAACAACAATGACAACTACAACCAAAAAATTGCCAGGCATTGTGGCGGGTGCCTGTGGTCCCAGCTACTTGAGAGGCTGAGGCGTAAGTCCAAGAGTTTGGGGTTGCTCTGAGCTGTGATGCCATGGCACTCTATCCAGGGAGACATAGTGAGACTCTGTCTAAAAAAAAAAAAAAAATCAACAATCTATTGTCTTTGCATTACTTACCTCAATCTGAAGTGGGTAAAGCATTAAAATAAAAATTTAAATTCCAAATCTAATAAAGACACTAATGAGACTAATAATCAGGAGGACAGAACAAGGGATAGGCTAATCCTGGCCCTAACGGGATGTATAGTAGTTTCTCTGGTTGTAGCACAAGGTTGTACCAGCCCTACCTTGTGAGAGTCAACCTCCACTTGAACAAGGGCAGGTAAACTCCATGTTTATGTCCCTCTGTTACCAAATTTATGATAGGATGGAACACTCAGAATAAGGATTTGGTATAATGGGTTAGAGCTTTTAGCCTTAAAAGAAAAGAAAAACTTCTAGCTCCAGGAAGACAAAGTGTACATACTTTTTCTTATTTCTTCTGCTGAGTACAATAAAAAACTCTAGCTAGATAAATTATATATAAAACGAACATACAGAGACTCTGAAAGGAGAAAAGAAGGCAGACTAACTAGAGACCTCAGGATCTGAAGAAACAAAGGATAGTGGGTTCACTGGATTTTCTCTTTGCTTCACATTTCCCAGATGTGGAGTCGAAAAGGGAAACCTGGAACCATCATTAGGCACAGACAAAAAAAGCCCCATCAAAAGCCTGTTCTTTCTAGCCAAATAACTGAGCAAGGGCAGCCTACCAAGTCAGAAAACCTTTAGTCAGCCAACAGCCATAGCACCCTGAATGTGCCCAACTTCATCTAATCTTGGAAGCTAAGCAGTGTAGGGTCTGATTGATACTTGGATGGGAGAAAACCTTTAGACAACTACTCTATTCTAGCCAACCAGCAGAGAAAAAGACCTGTGGCTCTACCTAGACCTGCACTAGCTAAGGCCAAGTGGAGAGCCTAGGCTTCCAACCTCACATGATATTAACAAGACACCCCAGCACCCCACCAGGATGTCAGAGAAGGCCAGGACTGTCCTGCCTTCTGCAGGTGATGAGCCTCTTCACTCCCTTGGTATCAACAGACCACAGGGTAGCCTTAACTTGTACCCCCCACAGCATTAACAAGATACCCCATCATCTCTCCACTGGGGAAGTGTAAGAAGAGGCCTAGCAGGGAGCCAGGACTTCCACCTCTGTCCAGTAGCAGTGAGGCACATCCGTCAGTGGAAGACTACGCAGACTCTGCCAGAACTCTCACCCTGACCAGCAGTGAAGAGGGGCCCTCTGACTTGGGTGTGAATGGGGCCCAAGTGCATAACCTGATCTTCTACATCTACCTGGCACTAATAAGGTGGCAGCCACCCTTCCCTTCCTAGGGCAATGTCAGAAAAGTTCAACTAAAACAGAAGGCTTAAAGAAGATCCAGAATTCCAAACACAGTAAGGACATGTACAAGTTTCAATAGAAGAAAACCACAAATTATACTAAGAACTAGAAAGATCCCAAACTGAACAAAAAACAATAATCAATAGATGCCAATACCAAGGTGACCACAATGTTCAGATTGCCAAAGATTTTAAAGTAGCCATGATAAAAATGGTTCAGTAAGCAATTATACACCTGCTTGGAACAAATAAAAAAATAGAAAAGTCTCAGCAAATAGAGAAGATATACATTTTAGAGCTAAAAAAAAAATACAATAGCCAAAATTAAAAGTTCAGTAGACAGGCTCAACAGTAGAATGGAAGGGTCAGAGAAAAATGAGCAAACTGGAAGACAATAATAGAAATTTCCCATTTGGAACAAGAGAAAAAATTAATAACTGAGAAAAAATGTACAGAGCCTCAGGCACCTGGGGGACTATAACAAAAGATCTAGTTTTTAATGCCATCCAAATTCTAGAAGGAAAGAAGAAAGAGTGGGGCTAAAAAAGTACTCATACAAATAACAAATGAAAATTTCCTAAAGACAGCAAGAGGCATAAACCTACGGGTTCAAGAAGCTAACCAAATCCTAAGCAAAATAAACCCAAAGAAATCTACACCAAGACAAATAATAACTAACCCTCTGAAAAATAAAGGTGAAGAAAAAATATTGAAAGCAGCTGGGGGAAAATAATGCCTTACCTATAAGAAAAAAAAAAAAACAATTAGTACGACAGAGGATTTCTCAGTGGAAACCACAAAGGCCAGAAGCACAATCCTTTTCAAGTACTGAAAGAAAAGAACTGCAAACCCACAATCTTATACCCAGCAAAAAATATCCCTCCAAAATGAAGGAGAGATAAGATATTCTCAGAGGAAAACTAAGATATTTTCTGGACATCAGACATACCCTAAAAGAATGGGTACAGGAAGTTCTTTAACCAGAAAGGAAATAATGAAAGAAAACACCTTGGAAAATCAAGGTGGAAGAAAGAAAACACATGGCATAATAAAAGGTAAATATTTATGATCTTTACCCCCAATTCGGTTCATGACAGGCAGCTGCTGCAATCTTAAGATGATAAGAGTGTCTTCTGGGTAGACATGAGGGGTGCTGGCCAGGTAGCCTCAGGATGGGGGATGGTCATCAGAAAGACCGAGCCTTGATTAGGTTGGAACTTGAAGCATCACCCCTTAACCTCCAGGGAGGGGAGAGGGGCTGGAGATTAAGTTCATTCCCAATGGCCATTGACTCAGTTAGTCATGTCTACATAACCAAACTTCCATAAAAACCCCCAACCTAATAGCCAGGCATTGTGACAGGCGCCTGTAGTCCCAGCTACTTAGGAGACTGAGGCAAGAGAATTGCTTAAGCCCAAGAGTTGGAGGTTGCTGTGAGCTGTGACGCCAAGGCACTCTACCAAGGGCAACATAGTGAGACTTTGTCTCAAAAACAAAAAAAAAAACCCAAAAAATCCCCTACCTAAATGGTGGAGTCTGGCAAGCTTCTAGGTTGGTAAACACACAGAAGCCCTGGGAGGGCGGAGTGCTGGCATGGGGCATTCCAGCTATACACATACACCCCTCCTGTACCTTGTTTTAAGCATCTCTTCCAGTCGGCTCTTTCTGAGTTATATCTATTACCATAAAAGGGGAAACATACGTAAATGCTGTGAGTTCTGGTTCTATGAATGAATTACCAAATTTAAGGTAATGGGTAATAAGAACAACCAAATTTGTAGTTGGCTGGGCAGAAGAGTGGGTGGCCCAGGTACCAAATGCTGGCAAGAATGCAGAGAAACTGGATCCCACACCCACTGAATATAAAATGGTACATCCACTCTGGACAAATTTTGTCAATTTCTTATAAAAACAAAACTATACGTGAAACTACCATACAACCTAGCTATTATACACTTGGGTATTTATTGCAGAGAAATGAAGACTTATATTCACACAAAAACATATGCATGAATATTTCAGCAGTGTTAGTTCCAGGTGGTACATCCATACTCCAGAATATTGCTCAGCAATCACAAGGAATGAATTACTGACAGACAACAACAATCGAGACGAATCTGCAGAGAATCATGCTGAGAGGAAAACAGCCAGTCTCCAAAGGTTACATATTGTATGATTCCATTTATGGAACACTTGGGTGTTCTTATTACCCTTTACCTCAAATTCGGTAATTCATTCCTAAAACCAGAACTCAGAACATTTACGCATGTTTCCCCCTTTTATTATAGAAGTAGAGAACCAGACACCTAGTGGTTGTTTCTGGTTGAGTAGGGTAGGGACAGAAGGGGCATGGGTATGGCTACCTTCTGGGCAGCACAGGGATCCCTGTGGTGATGGAAATGTTCTATATCTGATAGTACTGATATCAGTATCTAAGGTGGGACACTACTGTGATTTCACAAGGGGAATGCGAATGAAGAGTCAGTGTGATCTCCTTGCATTATTTCTTATAATTGCATATGAATTCATTACAATTACCTAATAATGAGAACTTTAATTTTTGAAAGTGAAAAAAGCCTGAAAGAAGATACTAAGGCAGGAGAAGATTAATGCTGACTGAGCACGTAAGCAAATGCACAGTTAAAGCACCTCTCTAACGCTTCAGTGGTAGTGGTGGGCAAAGCATTTCTAGTTCTCATAGCAGAAAAACGAGGGCAAAATGCTTTGCAGGCTCCTTAGTGCCTTCCTACCATATCTTTTTTCCTCACCTGATTTCTTTCAGATTTCTCTGTTTCAAAAAAATAATAATAATAAAATAAAAAAATAAAGATATTAGCTAAACCAGGGGAGGGGAAAGAAGGACAAGAAGCTAAGGAATGAGAAGGCTTGTGGAAGTAACCCAAGTGCCCACAGATAGATCAATGGATAAAAGCAAGTGATCTATTCACAGGGTGGAATATTATTCGCCCTTAAGAAGAGATAATACCTATGTGTATATGACTTAATAAAAGGAAAGAAAAAGAGAGATAATACAACATGGATGAACTTTGAGGACATTACATTAAGTGAAATAAGACACAAAAGGATGAAAACTGTGTGATTCACTCATATGAGGTAGCCAAATTCATAGGGACAGATGGAGTAGAACGTGGGGACGGGAGAGGGGAGTTACTGGTTAATGGGGACAGAGTTTCAGTTTGGGCAGATGGAGAAGCCCCAGAGATGGGTGGTGGTGATGGCCACACAACAGTGTGACTGTACTTGATGCTACAGACTTGTACACTTAAAAAGCGTTACAATGTTAAGTTTAATGGTATGGGTTTGTTAACCTAATTTTAAAAGTTAATTACAAAAAAAAAGAACAAGAAGGCCTATGTGCCTTCATGCTTTGAAGAAAGATGGTATCTTTTCATTGAATGAAATATTTGAAATCCACAAAATCAGTTTGAATCTACAAGTAAAGTGGAACTCAGCTCTCTGAAGGCTCAAACCAAGGTCCTGACATCTTACTAGGAAAATCACCACATAGGCTACCTCTTACAAAGTCAGGAGAGATGTCATTACCAGGAAATGTTGGCCGAGCTTCTGGATTTTCTTCCCAGCAGAGCTCCATGAGTCCAATGACCTGCTGTGGGCAGTGCTTGATGTCCCTTATGTCTGGCCTGTTCCCATTCTGGATGCACACTATCAGCTGCTGCTCACAGAGAGCATCTAGAAAGCAAAGAGGAGCCTAGAATGAGACGTCTTTTCAGGTCCGCCCCCTTCCAGACAGGAAGGTCAAAGAATGTGGATGAGATTGCTAATCTGTCTCTGCTGAGGCTGTGCTTGCAGTACAGCTGCCTCATTCTGTAGGAGAGGAATGACTTTGTGACAAGGAGCTGACATCTTCCATTGTAGAGATGATCAAATAGCATTTAAATGTCTGCAGTTCAAAGACAAAAGTCACAAGAAGGCTACCTGCTGGTAGATAGGACAAATGAATGATGTGGGTAAAGACAATGGCTTGCCCTGAATTTTATTTTATTTTTATTTTTTGAGACAGAGTCTCACTACGTCACCCTTGATCAAGTGCCTTGTCATCACAGCTCATAGCAACCTCAAACTCTTGGGCTTAAGCAATTCTCTTGCCTCAGCCTCCCAAGTAGCTGGGACTACAGGCACCCGCCACAATGCCCAGTTATTTTTGTTGTTGTTGTTGTTGTTGTAGGTGTCATTGTTGTTTGGCAGGCCCGGGCTGGGTTTGAACCCGCCACCTGGTGTATGTGGCCGGCACCCTAGCCGCTGAACTACAGGCACCGAGCCCTGGATTTTAATACAAAGGCAAATACATGTATAGCCCTTGTCTTTATGGAGTTCAATTTAATGAGAGTAATTTAAAACACAAAGTGAGGGTGGGCACAACGGCTTATGCTTGTAATCCCAGCACTTGGAAGGCTGAGGCGGGTGGATCACCTGAGCTCACAGGTTCCAGACCAGCCTGAGCCAGAGCGAGACCTTGTCTTGAAAAAATAGCTGGGCATGGTGGTGGGCATAGTCCTAGCTACTTGGTAAAAGGCGAAAGATTTACACAATCCAAAGAGAAACCAGAGTATTGTCCCAACTACTTAGGAGGCTGAGGCAAGAGAATCGCTTGAGCCCAAGAGTTTGAAGTTGCTGTGAGCTATGATGACACAGCACTCTACTGAGGGCGACAAACTAAGACTCTGTCTCCAAAAATAAATAAATTAATTAATTTAATTAAATAAAAAGTGATAATTGCTATTCAAGAAGAAGTACAGGGGTTCTGATAACATAGCTGTGACTAGAATGAAAGGTCTGTGAACGCTTTATTGAGTCCAGAAAAATTAGCAGGTAAAGAGCATCTGTTTGCAGATATCTTTTAAATCTCTGGTCCTGGCCTAGATATCCACTTGCCTAATGGTCAGATCCAAAATAGGAAGGAGGACTTGAGGGGAGGATTCCAGGCAGGGAGTATGAATAGACTGGAAGGTACAGAAATCATGATGCCTCCAGTGTGGCACATACTCACTCGGCGTAACGACACACTGACAAGGGAGGAGGGGAAGGGATAAGGCTAGAGAATGAAGGACAGGTCCTGAAGGACCTCATATTGCACCTGGGGAATTTGAACTTTATTCTGAAGGCCATGGGGAGTCTAGGGAGGATTTTTAATAGGAGTGAGAGGGTCACATTTGCTTTTTAGAATGGTCATTTTGGCTGCCACAGGGACAGTGGACCTCTGGAGGAGCCTAGAGCAGAAATGAGGAGGGTCCAGGACTAATCAGAGGCCAGGGAGGCAGGGAGAGGTGACAGGTTGAAGATGCATCTTGACATATATATACATATATACATGTATGTATGTGTATGTGTCTCTGTGTGGATATATACCTTAAATTCACAGGTTTTGAAGTTTGATTGAATGTGGATGAGGAAGGGCAAGGGTGAATCTTGAAAGATGGTAAAGGCTCCTGGCTGGGCAACTTGGTAGATGGGTGGAGATGCAATTTCTGATCCGACAAAGAGGAGTGAAGAGGGCTGAATTGCAGGGAGAGTGTTGGAACCTGGGCTTGTTTAGGGGATGCTGTTTTGGGGCTTCTCTGCTGCCATGGGATGGATCTGGGTTAGTGAAAATCCGGGCCAGAACCAGAGACAGAGATTTAAGAGGCATTTGCAAAGAAACGATCATTAAATCGTGGATGTTGATAATTACCTAAAAAGAATGTGATAATTACCAAAAGAAAATGTCTATTAGTTTATGCACTAAATAAACTGAAGAATGTCCCGGTTTTCCTGCACAAGCCACAACTTACTTATCTTTATAATTCCAACATCGACTAAATTGCCCACAGTCAAGACTACAAAAAATATAACTCTTGAACGAGAGAGTAATTGAATGAGTGAAGTATGAAGCATATGTATGGTAATATGAAAGGCTAAGTCCTCAAAAGCAGAAACAATCAAATCTTCCTGTCCAGGAAGATCTATGGAATTTCACAACATCTCCCAAGCTTTAGTGCACTATGGAGGCTTCTGTTCATTTTATAATCTCTGATTGCTAAACTAGGATTACTCACTGATTCAACAAAAATTTGCTGAGCATCTATTATGTTCCAGGTATGGTGTATGTAGACACTGAGAAGACAGTAGTAAATAAATCAGATGTGATCCTGGTCCTCATGGAACTCATGTCAGTGGGTAAGGCTGACATTAAATAAACAAGTAGGCCTGTAATTCTAGCACTCTGAGAAACCAAGGCAGGAAGATTGCTTGAGGTCAGGAGTCCAAGAACATCCTGAGCAAAAGTAGACCATGTGTCTACTAAAAATAGAAAAATTAGCTGGGCATTGTGGCAGACACCTGTGGTCCCAGCACTTGGGAGGCTGAGGCAGGAGGATCACTGGAACCCAGGAGTTTGAGGTTGCTGTGAGCTATGACATCACAGTACTCTAGCCTGGGGTAACTGAGTGAGACTCTGTCCAAAACAAAAAAGAAATTAATACATCTTAACTGATCTCATTGAAGCCCATTATTTCATGAAACAATGTTAATTTGTACCAAAATCTCACTTTTCTATAAATGTCTTACTTTCATATGGCTCCTTATTTGCAAATATTGCCCAAAGTACTATGGCAAAGCTGTACACGTCAGACTTCTCCGTGGGCTTTGCATTGATGTCATTCAGGTGCTCCGGGGCCATGTAGAAGAGGGTGCCTCCATTTTTCTTACAGGTGCTGTTCACTTTCTTCAGCTCATTGTGCTCCTCTTTAGTCAGTCTGCTCCATGTCTTAAAGGAAGCAGCACCAAGATCTGCTATCTGCAGAAGAGACCAAGGCAATGGGATTGTTCTGGGAAGGCTATAAGCAAATTAGATTTGGCTTTAACTTTTGGGCTCATACAATATATGTCAGGTACAGTGAATTTACCAGGAATGGCAGCATTGGGCAGGTTGAAAACACCTACTTCTGAATAGGCTCACAGAAACTTTATGATAGTTTCCTCAGCTGTCTGGAAAATCTCCCCAAAGAAATGTTCATGTGAAACTCTAATATCTCAATTCTTACACCACAAAAGGGAAGGGGAAAAGCAGATACTTTTGCATGAACAACAACAATAAAGTGTGTTTATCTAAATCCCTCATTTACTCTGTGTATGTTTTTCAACTATTTCTAGGGCTAGGAAGAAAAATGGTACTTTCTTCTCTGCAGATTTATGTAGCAGATGGTGACCAGGCACTACACCTTCCACTTCCCCCAATGGCGTCCAGAGGCCCATGATGCGAATTTCCAAGGATCCCAAAGACATACAGAGGATAAAGGACTGTGGTGTTGCTTGTTTTGAGCTGGCAGACTGAACCTAAGAGAAGATGGGATGGGGAGGGAGAGGCGAAAAACAGACAAAAAAGCAGAGAGAAAAATACCAAGGTCAGACATAGAACAGAGTTGGAGGAAGCAGAGCAAAATGCCAGAAACATCCGGTTAAGAAGAAACCAAAGCTAGCAGTTTCACATCTGCCTCTAGGAATCCAAGCAAGCATTTGGGGCTCTATTTTGGCACATGGTTATCTAAAATCCACAAATTCTAACCTAGAATATCAGAGATAAGTTAATGAGTTAAAGACAGAACCTTCTTTAAAGACAGAGGAGGAAAAAAGTCTGCCCCAGATTAGTACAAAGTATAGAAGCAGAATCTTGTAAAGGACACGGGGGTAAGCAGGCCAAGTTCTCCACATAATGTCACTTCCCCTTTCATATTCTCATGCTTATATTCTCCTGCTGCCAAAGCTAATTAGGTGTAATGTTCCCCTAGTTCAACTTTGCCTTTGGATGGACAAAAGACACATCCCTTGCCCTTATTCTCTTGACTACAATGAAAAGAGAGTTACGAATAGAAAATTGATGTTTTAAGTGCAATCACTTCTTGGCCTTTTGGCTAAGATCAAGTGATTTTTAAAATGCAGATGGAAGTCAAGAGATAAAAACTATAAATCAGCCAAATTTCAAAACAGAGGTTTTTGATGTCGACATGGAGAACTCAATATCAATCTCTCAGGCCACATCTGAATTCTAAGGTTTCCTGTACACAACTTCACATGCCTCTGCATTTCCCGAGGAGGGGAGTCTTACTCAGGAAAATGGCCCATCCCAAGGTGAACATCTTGAATGTTTCTATCTCAAGTTTAACAGGAGGAAAATATACTCTAGAAAAGATTGGGGTTCTCTACCCCAATCAACGCCACTCCTCCCCAGAGTTAGATCCTGACAGGTACCTCCTAACTCCATTAAGACTGCATTTTTCTTTTAAAACTTGGTAGAACCTATTGGCATCACCAAACCAGTTAAAAGCTAAACCAGGTCTTCCTTTATCACCTACCATCTATGAGAATGAATTTAGAGTGGAGAATTAAAACCAAACATTAGCCATCCTCCCAGAAACCTACAGATTATGGTTTACCTTAATGTGGAAGTCATTATCAACAAGGATATTTTCAGGCTTCAGGTCCTTGTGTATCACACCTTCTCCATGTAAGTAGCACATTCCTTCAATGGTCTCCACAATTATCCTTCCTTTTACAGAAAGTGGGATGCTGATCTAAAAAGGTGATATAAGTCTATGAAACAGATAGGTGATTAAATAAACCAAAGCAACTGATTCACAGGCATAAACATCTGTCCCAGACTAGGATGCAGCAGTGGATCTAACCTGAGGACAGGGCAGATGCTCTGAGCACTGCCGTCACTGTGAAACAAGAGTGATTTCATTCCAGGGACTAAGTGCATTCATGTTGTATTTTGTCAGTGCAAAAACAGAAATTCCATGCCAATCTGGTACCATATAAAAAGCTATAAAATTAAGCTCTTTAAGAACATAAACATACATTATTTTTATTATCTAGAATTGTATCTTTAGTACCCAGGATGGTACCTGGAATGTTTGTTGAATGAATGGCTGAATAAATATACAAACAAACATTTTGTGTGGTAGACTCATATGATATAATGGTATATTTATTTTGAATATGTGAACAATGTCATGGAAATGAGCGTGTGAAATAATATTAATAGAAAAAAAGAATACAAAGGAACATGTTCATACTGATTACAGCCATGTAAAAATTAATCTATGAGATAAACATGATACTAAAAATATGATGAAGTGAATTTACTCCAGATCTTTGTACGGTCTCAGGCTCCTTGTACTTGTAATTATTCTAGTTATGTGAACATCAATATTAACACAAACAATTCCAGTTTCTATTATAGTGATTAATTTTTAGTTTTGTTTAAGTCTAAAATGCCAGACTTAATAGGATATTTCCTAAAACTGTATTATATATTGGTTATTGGTTAATAGGAAAACAATTTTAATGATAGAAGTCAGATTCCCAAGTCTACCCCTCAAGCCACATTTAGGACACAACATAGGTGAACTACAGTATTAATAGCTTGATCTCCATCATACAGAAAATAGCAGAAAAGATTTTTTTTTCCCTTCTTCCTTGGCATATCTTTGGACTTAGGAAAAAATTTTAAGCAAGCAAAGTTGGTTCTTCTCCCAACCCCTTTCTGCTTCTCTGTTTCAGGTCCTCCTGACTTCTTGCCTGAACCCAGACTGGTGCACCTGATCCCTGGCAATCCTGCAGAATGCCTCAAGTCTGAATAACTTCTCTCCCAATCAAAATGCCCACATATTCAAACAGTGGATCTTAGCTAGCTCGGGGGAAGAAAACAATCTGATCAAAAATCATTATAATCAATCAATCTTATTCTTCCCAAAAGGTATCTTCAAGAGATGTCTATTGACTTAGTAATGGTGGAGTGGGGAGAAGGTGGACAAGGGCGAGTATTTGCCATAAAGGCAGCCATAACCCACCACTTTTCACATATAACCTATGCTCTGGCCAAATCCAGTGATCTACAGTTCCTCAAATTTAGCAGACTCTCTAAGCCATTCTCTCTGCCTAGAACACTTATTCCCAAACGCTCTGCTTCAAAAACACCTACTGTCTTCAGAGTAAAAGTCTTTCCTGTCTGTTTTGGCTGAGTAGGTACCTCTCCTCCGCTCTCCACAACTGACAATGAGTATATCTATCAAAGCACATCACACCACCACTATTTGCTCCTTTTACCTGCTATTGATTCCTGAGAAACCCCCAGGGGCTCTTCATCTTAATAGGCACATAAACTTTTTAAAATGTGTTAAAGGAATCAATAGCCAGTATGATGGAGGCAGATAAAAGGAGCAGAAAAAAAACAATTTTTATTTGCCTGCTTTAAATCTTATCCAATGTTGTTGCCACTAATGTTCTACACTTAACCTACAAGTTTCTGGAATAGTATCAAATTATGACCACTAATACTCCATCTTCTCTTATATTCATGTCTGTTATATACAACGAATCCATATTTATCCCAGTCATTTATAGTACAGATGCTTTCGCCAATCAACCCATATTTAAATGTCATCCAAGACGATGTGCTTCAGGCAGACAGGGCCTAGCTCTGGATCACGGATTGCAGAGTGGTTGAGGAGTACGGTAATTAGCCAACCACAGTACTATGACAACATTGTGTGTGATACAGAGGACTGTCAACAAGATTGAGACAATGGAGACGACCCTCGGGGCAGTGAAAGGCAAGGAAAATTTAACAAGGGGCTGACTTTGAAAAATCCAAACTACTTAGGGAATTCACGAAAGGATCATTTTATAGCAGTGAGTCACAAATGAACAGCACAAGGGCAGTGTGGTAGACGGCTGGCCTGCCCACTGGGCACAGGAATGTAGTAGAGACTCCGTACCTCAGACTTCAGGACACTCATCAGGTTGCCCTTCTCCATAAACTCCATGACCAGGGAGTAATTTCCTTCCTCAATGATGATGCCCAGGAGCTTCACCACCCGACTATGCCTCAGTCTGTTCATCATCTTGCCCTCCTCAAGGAGGGACTCATTGTACCTGTGGGCGGAAAGTAGCCGTGCTGAACAGAGCCAGCACCCCAGAGCCCTACCTGTGTCTCCAGGGCATCACACTGCATATGCTTTGGTCATACTCCTGGGTATGTTCTGATCTCCTCCAGGCTCAACACGAGCCTTGGAAGGCAGAGTGGTTTCTTGTTCATCTTTATAGCCCTTCTGCTCTATAACTAGGATTGAATGCTCAAGAAAACTAAACCAAAGGATGAACGAATGGATGAATGAATGAAAAAGCACATGAATAGCAATAATATAGCCTGCAGGAGTCTGAGGTTACAATGAGCTATGACTGTACCACTACACTCTAGCCTGGGCAACAGAGTGAGAGCCTGTCTCTAAAAGTTAAAAAAGATTGTGTTAGGTAGTACAATAAAAAACATAGCCTCTCTCCTAACCATTCTGACAGGGAGGGAGAGAGGTACAAACACTCCATTGACGGCTTTAAAGAGATTTTTTAGAACTTCTCAGGAATGCACTGCCTTTCTTTCTTTTCTTTTTTTCACTTAGAACTGGTCCTCACCAAAAATGTGAAGTGAGGTTCTGCGCCCATAGCACAGCAGTAATGGCGCCGGCCACATGCACAGAGGCAGGCTGGTGGGTTTGAACCAGGCCCGGGCCAGCTAAACAACAATGACAACTGCAACAAAAAACAGCTGGTGTTGTGCAGGCACCTGTAGTCCCAGCTACTTGGGAGGCTGAGGCAAGAGAATCACTTAAGCCCAAGAGTTGGAGGTTGCTATGACCTGTGACACCACAGCACTCTACCCAAGGGGACAGCTTGAGACTCTGTCTCAAAAAACAAAAAAAAAACAACAAAAACGTGAAATGTATAAATCCGTCTTCACCGACACCTTCCCTATTTTCTTATCTGCCTCCCTAACCACCCTTTTCTTTTTGTCTTTTTCAATTTTCTTCCTCTTCATTTCTTTTCCATTATTTATTAGCCATGAGCTTTTCATTCAGCCTCAGAATCCCCATCAGTGATAATAACAAGCATCATCGTTACCTCTGACATCCCACCAGGGTCTCTCTCACTCTAACACCAGCAGTCTCATCCCCACACTGACCCACACCTCCACGACAGCCACTTTACATGGCCAGCTCAGAGGCAGGCCCACCCACCGCTGCTCCCAACTCACTCAGTGCGCTTGGGCCCTGTGTACACCTTTTTCATTATCACTAATCCATGGGTTCTGTGGAAACACAAGGACACCTTCCCAAAACCTCCGCTGTCCAGATCTTCCTTCTCCAGGAAGTCACTGGATTTCATCTTAATGTCATCCAAGGACATGTCTGGTTGCCTTCTGAATGCTCAAAATTATTCTTTTTTTCCCTCTCAGCACTGTACCCTGTAAAGAAAAGAGAGACTATCTCAGGGCAAAAACATATATACTTTTGTAAAGTTCTGCCACATGCTTGGTGTGCCTTTGTTTTTCTGAGAATAAACTCTAAAAAGAGCCACTTTTTATATTTCTAAGAATCACAGAAGTCTATGCTTTTTATTCCTTCAGACTTTTTATTTTTGGAAATATGGAACATTAGAAAACATCCTCCTGCTACAAAGAACCTGTACATAGTGGATAACACGATACAAACATCGATTCAAATGCACATCAGGAAAGAGAAGAACTCTAGGGACAGAAAAAAACAATAGGGCACCAGAGGTGGGCAGTGGCCCATGTGGCAGCCCTGTGGGACACTGTCAATCTCACCATTCAGAAGTCAGGGCTTAACGCCTAGCCAGGAACAGGAGCTGAGATCAGGGCATGTAAGAAAGAGGGCTGGAATGAAGACTCCCCACTTAACCTGGCACTGCTCTATATGCTACTCCTCCATGAAAGAATGAGCAGAAAGGAAGCAGCTCACCAACAAACATATCTGCCTTAGACTGGGCATGGAGTATTAAAAAATGTCCACGTGAATTCATAACCTTGAACCTGTCTTCAGATAGATTTCAGCTTTGAAGTGAAGCTCATAAAGAGGATGCCCAGGACCTCCCACCCAAACTAAGAACTTTTATATAGGAAATAGTCATGGGCTGATGATATCCCGAGGTTATAAGGTTAAAGCAAACACAGCACCAGGCCAGCCAGGAGTCTCATAAATAAAACTTACTTGAACATGATTTCTCTTTCCAAAATTATAAAACACAAATGAAAAAATTTACCATGAGCTATAGCCAGCAGAGACAACAAACGGCAGTACTAGGTACTTTGAAGTACCAAAGAACTTCAGGTAAGTGAGGTACTGAATAGCATTAGACAATAAATGTTTAAAACAATTATGAACAAAAAAAGAATACGAATATAGAAAGGGCAATGCATTCTCTAACAGGAATAGAAAGATGTAAAAAAGGCTGAGAATTTGGAAAACTTGTCCATCAGTACTCTGGAGTATACAATGTCAGATCTCAAAACAGAACTATTTGCTTCATCCTTCTTCCTTTCTTTTCTTCCATTCATTCATATTCATTCATTTTCCCCAAACTGAAATAAAGAATAAAAATCCATGGGGAATCACAATGAGACACCACCACATCCTACCAGGATATTCAAAAGTAAAACTAACAGCACCAAACACTGGTAAAGCTGGGAAGTGACTAGAATTCTCACACATTGTTGGTAGGAGTATAAAATGGTACAATCATTTCGGACAAAAGACTGGCAAAGAGCTTTGTGACAAAATAGAAACTCCATGCATACCCAAAGGACATGGGGGGGGGGGGACAGTGTATGTACACATCCATCAGTGGGCATGTCTGTGTTTCAAGCTCAAAAGGGGAGCTAAGGATGCTGTATATTCCAGAAATACCTCAATCTCAATACAGTGAAAAATAACATTTGATAGGGCATAAAATACTCATTGAAACTGGAAAGGTCATCAAAAGAATACCTATGTATCCTACGTGTCATAATGCATACATTTTGCTTATAAAATTAGAAATACTTCATATGACTCAGCAATTCCAGTTCCTTGAGAAATGAAAACCTGTGTCCAAACAGACTGGTACATGTTCATAGAACTTTATTTATGACAGTGCCAAACTGGAAACAACTGCCCCTCAATAAGAGAATGGGTAGGAGAAATAAATCTCTGGTGTATTAACACAATAGGATACTACTCAGCAATAAAAATGAACTACTAATACACGAAACATGAATGAAATACAGAAAACATAATGGTGAGTGAAAGAAGCCTTATACAAAAGAATATATACCATATAACTCCATTTACATTAAGTTCCAGAACAGTCGAAACTAATGTGTTGGAAAAAGAATACTGGCTGCCTATGGGCAAGGTGACAGGTGATGGGGCATGAGGGAACTTCTGGGGTGCTGGTGATGCTCTGTGGTATCAGCGCACTGCATTTGTCAATATTCCCAAACGTACTCTTAATTGCAGGTACATTTTACACCAAAAGAAAAACCTGTAAACATATGGAATGTTAGTTAAAGGTAAGTATTGGCCGTGCATCAACACATCAGATAGAGTGATGGCCAGACGCGTGGGGAAGGAGACGGACAGCTATGTGATGAAGCAAGCGTGTAAGACGATACCCATGAGAGGTATCAGGGAGTTCACTATAAAACCTTTTAAACTTTGCACTTTGATGTTTTCATAATAAAATGTTGGAAGGCAAGGAGTTAAAGAATAAAAAGTACCATGAGGAGAGGGTAGTTCTGAAAATAGTCTTGTTCAGTGGCCTACTGCAGGTGGCTCGGGGCACCAGCCTCTACACAGCATCCAAAGGCTGTGAGCTGGCCCCACCTGGCAGATGAGTAGCAGCCTTTATGGCTGCCTTCCCAACAATGATGGAAGATGTTGCCAAACAAGAGTAAGTGCCCTCTGGAAAGAAGTGCAATGTGAGATGAAGCAGGGGGAGGGGTGAGGGAGGCTGCCAGGGTAAAGGTATGAACTGAGGGACTAGGGTGAGGCAGGCACAGAAGGCGGGGCAGGGGAGCCTTCCTCTCCTGCGCATGAACTCTAGCTCTGTGACTCACTAGCCCTGTAACCTTAGGGAACTTACTTAAGCCTCCATTTCCTCATCTGCAAAATGAAATAATGACAGCCTTATAGAACTGCTAGATTGTATAAGAAAAAGAAATACATTTACATGAAAACATCTTTGTTGCCTGGTTGGTCTAGCCACCTACCTAGGCTTTGAGAATGCCAGTGTGCAGCTGGCATCACTCTGCTCAGCAGGTCTCTACTGACTTAGGAGAAGGAGATGGGGGTGGGAGTGGGGGGACAGAAGGCATAAAAGACAGAACATTGACTTTAATCCTCCTTTTCCATTTGCTGTAGGTCCACAGGAGCATGCAGGACTTCACGTCTTCCCCATCACATGTGCTAATGTGTCCCACCCTCCTGCTGCTGCCCTCCTAGGGTACCTTCTCCCAACCTCTCGCCTGACTACATGTACTCACTCTTCTGGTCTCAGCCAACTGTCATTTCTTGAGGAAGGCCATCCTAACTCTTCCCATTAGACATTTTCACAGTGCCAAGTATGTTCCCCCTGAAACAGTTAAGATAGCTGGAATTCGAGAAATGTTTCTCATGAAGCTCACAGAAGGCAGGAAACTGTCCTGTGTATTGTCTCCAGTGGCCAACAGAACCTGACATATGGCAGCTGACCATTAAACTGATAGCTATTTTTAAAAAAGAACTAAATGAGACTGTCTAAAAATAAAGGATGTAGTTAAATGAATTACAGCACATTCATATGACAGATTATATAGCCTTTCAAAAGTGTTTTCAAGGAATAAATCTGTAAGAATAATAAATACTTACATGTATTTATATATATCATATCTGTGTGTGTATATATATATGCTAATAGATACAGATATATGTACAGAAAAAAAAGACAGAGAAAGACCTCAAAATGTTAACAAGAATTCTATCTGGATGGTAGGGTTATTTGCATTTTCTTTTTTACACATTTACTACATGTTCCAAATTTCCTACAATAAACACAAATTAAGTTTATAAAAATCATATTTTGGGGGTGGTACCTAGCTCAGTGGGTAGGGCACCAGCCACATACACCCAGGCTGGGGGGTTCAAACCCAGCCTGGGCCAGCTAAACAACAATGACAACTGCAACAACAAAAAACTAGCCAGGTGTTATGGTGGGTGCCTGTAGTCCCAGCTACTTGGGAGGCTGAGGCAAGAGAATTGCTTAAGCCCAAGAGTTGGAGGTTGCTGTGAGCTGTGACACCACAGCACTCTACGGAGGGCAACATAGTGACACTCTGTCTCAAAAAAAAAAATTTTATTTTTTGAAAGGAGTAATTCCTTCACTCAATAGTTCTTTAAGGAATTAAAATCAGTGATGTTGATAAAGATTATGCACAAGGATGTTCCTGGTAACATTATATAGAACAGCAAAAGCATGCAAGATAATTAACATGCACAGAGGAGAGGGTAAGTTATGGCTCACCTATACTCTGAAATACGTCTAGCAGCATCAAAAATGATGCTGTATAAGAATGTTTAATACTATTTTTTTAAAAATGCTAACAGTAAGGAAACAGGAAAGAACTACACATGCCCTGAAGAGTTCTATTCGGTATCTCTCCTTCAGTCCAGGATGTGTCCCCTCAAATTTGTTGAATTTGTCAAAACCAAATAGGACTCACAGTGCCGCCTGTGTGCAGTGGAGGCCTCCAGGTAGGTCTGCCAGACTTTGTGAGCGCAGCTCATGACCAGAGTCAGTTCTTCTTATAACCGTGCAATTCTAGTTTAATAAGATCTTACTCTTATACATCATTTGGTTGCTAATAATTTCTTTTTTTACTCTTCTCCCTCACTCTTTTCCCCCATGAACAATTCAACTTTATAAGTACTGACTATGTGTATCTTAGGAAGGCCTTTGTATGTAGTTTAGTGAAGGATCCCAAGAGCCACAAAAGCACTGACTTTAGGGAGGTTATACAGCCATGACACAGAGTAATTAATGAAGACACGCTGGCCTATTACATTAACTAATTTCAACTAATATGTAATTGTGTGCATTTTAATGAAATTTATTTTTGAATAAATGGATATTAAGGAGTCAAGGAGTTATTTTTTTCCTACTGAAATTAATAAAAAATTCCAAGAAATTTCACATGTTACTTTCTAAGTCAGGGTAAGTTTACATCAATATTCTAACTAACTTGTTCCTATTTCTACATAATGGCCATGCATAACAAGAGTATGACAGAAAATGTTGGTTGTCTACCTGTCACTGCCCTTTCTTCCTTGCTAATGGAGCTCCAATTTTACTCAGGTATCCAAGTGACTAAAGAACTTCTTCAAGGTTCTTTGACTGTAGCAGCTGGATGCTTTGCCAAGATAAACAAGAGCTCTGAGCAAAAAAGGGCCAATGGGCCTTTTCATAATTGTGACAATGGGGAACCATTTACTGACTATTGAGAACACATTTTGCTCTGTAAGCCTATACCTTGCATTTACTGTATAAACCTTGCTTTCTCCTTCTCAATAAACTGTGTTAGTGCTTGCCATTAAAAAAAATAAAATAAAATAGGGAGCCAATGCTCAGCAAGAAACAGACTGGAAAAGAGTTTAAACAAGTATTATCACCTCCATGAGCACACTATGATCTGTAAAGTACATTTTATCATGATTTCAGTTTATAAATGAAGAAACTAAGATTTGTAGTTAAATGATTTACCTAAAGTGGTAGTTTCTGGAATCAAACCTTTGTCCTGACATTTAAACTTTCACTCTCAGTTTACTAACACAGTCTATCTCTGTAGACAGCAAACATTTTCTGTCTCTGGAAAAATCCAGATGAAAAGACCCAAGCTTACAGCCTTACTCAACTATATTCAATGAGTATGCAACAGTTAGACACAAGAGGAATGGACAGAATGCATTTTAAAAACAGGAAATATATGGTTCAAAATCAATATTCTATAGATTAACATAGTCAACTATTTTTGCCAAAATATAACATCCAACCAGAGCATGGAAAGTTATACATATTTTTCAAATTTCATATCATGGAACATAATATGGATCAACAAGCACCACACCGTAGTTTGTCCAGTTTGTAAGTTGGTATTTCAAGAATTTTTCTTAATACTCAACTAGATTCACAGTCCTGAAAGTACAATGTATTTCTGGGGTTCAATATACTACCCCAAATAGAGGAAAATGAAAATGAAGATTAATTGTTTTTGCTATTTTATCAGTACAAATAATGATGATATACTCCAGCTTTCATTTAAAACAAGCCTACTCTCCACTTTTGGCTTATAAAAGAGCTGCAGTAGGGTGGTGCCTGTGGCTCAGTGGGTAGGGCCCTGGCCAAACTGCAACAAAAAATAGCCGGGCTTTGTGCTGGGCACCTGTAGTCCCAGCTATTTGGGAGGCTGAGGCAAGAGAATCGTCTAAGCCCAGGAGTTGGAGGTTGCCACCTCAAGGAACTGTGATGCCACCCACTCTACCAAGGGCAATAAAGTGAAACACTATCTCTTTAACAAAAAAAAAAAAAAAGAAAGAAAGAAAGAAAGAAAAGAAAAAGAACTGTAGTATTCCACATTTATAACTGATCACAATTTCCTCCTTACTCAATGCACCTTCCTGGCAGTCACAAAATGCAGATGCGTCATTGTACATTTCAAAGTTCACTACATTCCTTGGTTTCTTAAAGTGTAAATCAGGAAAGAATTAGTAGTGGTCCAAAGACATAAAGACCTTCATTTGAACAGTCTCATGCATTGCCCAAGACAAATCAGAGCTCTGACATAGGAACAAACAAATGATCAGCAAGAAACAAAAATATGACCCCAGACATCCTCCCCTCTACACAACCTTGTGAAACTTTGTCGAATGTTTAGGAGAAGAGGACGCAGCCTGTCCTCTTTAATATCCTGGAGAGAGACTCTGTAGCACTTCATAAACGCAAATGCAACTGACGACCAAAGAAGCCTCCTAGGGTTAGGACATTTACCCCTTAAGCTCTATTGACTGCTCTTTTCCCATTTGCCAGGTGACATCTAAGATCATGCGGGAATGCTTTTGATGGTCTTCACAACCTGCTGCGGACCCAAGTGCAGTACTGAATAGCCACTTCCAACGACTGATTAAAAGTCCCATTCCAGGACGTAACTCTGTTACAGCAGGAGCAAGCACTACTTTTACTTAATAACATACTGCAAAAACGACAGGTCATCCCTGCCGAGACAACATGGACATTTGCAACGAAGCGTCTATTCCACTGTCACACCACAGACGTGGATGGAGCGCAGGTCTTCGCCCCGCTCCGGACTTGCGCCCAGACATCCCACAACAAAATGCAGAACCGTTCCCGCCAGCAGCTCGACTTCCGGAAACGGCGCGGACCCCGCCCCCCACGCTGCTTCCGGGAAGCGGACTGCCGGGGATCCTGGCGGCGGCTGTGGCCTCCGCACAGACTCACCCACAAATTACTTTCGTTTCTGCGACAAATGTCCCGAGGCCAGAGTGAAGGGAGAAGCGCTGGTAGGAAAGTTAGGAGTTACTCAGACGCCGCTGGACCGCCTGGGGGAGGGCACCCAAGCCCGGACGAGGGAAATCACCGGGATCTGGGTTCGGGAGTGGCCGCCCCGCGCCCGCCCGCTCACCGCGCCGGGTTCCGTCACCCTGCCGTCCAACTGCGGTCCTTCGGTTTTGTTCGGACAGCTGTCCCCTGGCGCCCCGAGGTGTAGGCCCACCGTGACAGCCGCGCTCCAGGAGACCAGTGGAGTGGCCGCGCGCCTTGGTGGAGTGCTGTCGGCGGGAGGGCGTGGACTGCTCGCTCTGCCTCCTCCCCTAGCTCCCGCCTGAGAGGAGGACTGTGAGAGCGCCCGCCCCGCCACCAGCCGGACCTGGCTCTTGGGTTTTAAATCCCGGAGTTCTCCTGGCACCTGAAGGAGCGCGCTTTTACTTTGTTTTCAAGTGAATCGGCAGGCCTAAAGAAAAGAGGAATCAGAAGCCTCTGCCGCTCAGGGAAGGCTGCGTGGCCTAGCAGAAAGCACTGGGTGGGTTACCTAGGAGGATTCAGAGCTCCTGGGTTAGCATGGGCATCTCATAGTGGAATCTTAAAGAGTATATTTCTAAGTGAGGAAAGCCAATCTGAGAAGACAATGTAATGTATAATAGCACCTATGTGACATACTGGAGAAGATGAAACTATGGAGATAGTAAAAATATTAGTAATTGCAGGGCAGCCAGTGGTTATAGGGAGGAAGGGAAGGATGAATGGATGGACTACAGGGGATTTTTAGGGCAGTATAGTGTGATATAACAATGGTAGATATATGTCTTGATACATTTGTCAAAGGTATATAGATTGTACAACACAAAGAGTGAAATCTAAAATATACCCTGAACTTCAACTGACAATAAGGTCTCTTTATTAGTTCATGAGTTCTAGCAAATGTACCACACTGGTACAGGATGTTTGTGGTAGGGGAGGCTTTAGAGGACAGGATAGGTATAGGAGGGTGTATATACTCTTATCCTTCAATTTTGCTGTAAAAATAAAACAGCACTAAAACATAAAGTCTATTAATTACTGCTAAAAAAGATCTAGACATATGAAAAGAGACTAAAGGGATGACTATTCATTAAACAAATCTATCTCCTCTATGCCAAACAGGTACTAGATAAGAGTGTATTTGGGGCCAGGTGCAGTGGCTCACACCTGTAATCCTAGCACTCTGGGAGGCAGAAGCGGGTAGATTGTTTTCGCTCACGAGTGTGAGACCTGCCTGAGCAAAAGCAAGAACCCATCTCCAAAAAATAGCCCGGTGTTGTGGGTGCCTGTAGTCCCAGCTACTTGGGAGGCTGCCACAAGAGAATCGCTTGAGCCCAAAGAGTTTGAGATTGCTGTGAGCTATGACACCATAGCACTCTACTGAGGGCAACAAAATAGACAGCCTCAGAAAAAGAAGTATATCAGGGATAGATGAGTGGTACAAAAAAGGAATTCATTCCTTCAGTAAATATTTACTGAGTGTCTGTAACTCTAGGCACTGAAGACTCAAACACACAAATCTGTACACTCCATTCAAAGAGCTTACATTCTAATGGGAACGATAAAAAGAGTTCCTGCACATCACTATCCTGCATACCATGTCACTTTCAAACACTGGAAGTGGGGCCGAGATGAACTGTTGTTGCTTCATTTTCTTTAATGTCCCACCAAAAGGCATGAGAGAAGACTGCATGCGAGGAA
This sequence comes from Galago senegalensis, assembly GCA_963575145.1. Taxonomy (NCBI): domain Eukaryota; kingdom Metazoa; phylum Chordata; class Mammalia; order Primates; family Galagidae; genus Galago; species Galago senegalensis. Next base: position 10,011 of record CAUYTI010138797.1, on the reverse strand, counting down.
GGGACTCATCCCTATAGGATACCAGAACAGAAAGACAAAAAAGAACAGTAAAAAGTTAGGTAGTAAAACCAGCAAGAACAAGGAGGCACTACCTGTAAAGCCAGTGAAGGCCAAATCATGAATAAAAAAGACAGGTCTGCTAGCCACTTGAAACCCACATTTCTGTCACCACCTCCAGGCCACAGTTCCCAGTGTCCTTGGAAATGAGACCCTCACTGCCCTAACTGCTCGCCTAAGACCCTGGGAGACCTCCCTGACTCCTTCCCATCTCTCCCTTGTACCCCCACACGCATCACCAAGGCCTGCTTTCTGCCCCCAAGTCTCTCCCCAGCCCTAACCCTGTCTGAGCCAGGAAAGCTCTTCCCAGAGCCTCTGGTCTCCCTGCAGCCACAACCCCCTGTGATCAGCCCAGGCTCAGGAAAAAGCAAACAGAACCACTGGAGCGCCTTGGGACAACACACACAGCCTCCTAAGAGATGAGTGGGTCTTAATCTTTTTACTGCTCCCCTTGAACCTCCCCTGGCCCTAAGGATGGTACTCTATTGAAATGGCTTTTCCACCTCTGGCCATCCTGCACCCATTTCAAAGTCACTTCAGAGCTTCGGCAAACACTGCTTATTCCACTTCCAAGGCCCCGCCCCCGTCGCAGGGTTAATCCTCCTCCCCCTTCATTAGTTCACTGGCATTTGCAGACTCAGGAGGCTCCCTGGACCCCGTCCACGAAACAGCTCCCAAGAGGACCCATCGCCCCCCTAACAATTCCTCATCTCAGTGCCTGTGCTCCCCACCAGGCTGCACATTCTGAAAGCAAGGATTGTGCTTGGCACCTATGATGCCAAGGCCCTGGAAGGGTGCTCCGGAACAAGAAAGGGTTCCATCGAGTTAGCTGCATTATTAAAAACATGAAGATGGGTAAGAGGTGCCCGAATTTGCAATTGGAGATTCTAAAAGCACAGAGAAGAGGTTGGACGAACGTCATTTTGTAGATCCCTGAGCGAGAAGCAGTGACAAAATAGTGCCGGTATGTGGGGCTGGGACACAGACTGAGGACCTAGGCCGGCTAAGCGGCGGCGGGAGGAGGAAGGACAGCGACTGCGGCTCGCGGGGCATCGCGCCGCACAGCTATGGGGCGCTCCCAGGGCACAGCCCCGCTGATCAGCAGCCGCCTCAAAAAGACCATTTCTGCATCTAAGACGGCGCCGCCCGCTCGGGCTCTCCTGGTGCGCGGCTTACGCTTTCTGTCCTCGTCTCTTCTCTCAGCAGCAAACTGCGGGATCTAAGGCTCAAACCTTGAGTCCCCTGTCTCCACCCTGCGCAGGGTCGCCCCCATCAGCTACCTTCGTTCAACACCACCGCCGTCTTGGTTGCCGCGCTCAGAGACTGTGAAGCCGACCAAGCAAATGCGCTCCTTACCTCTTTGCTTGTACCGCGGCCTTTTATATAGTCCCTTAGTAGCAGGCCCGCGTCACAAGAACTCCGGAGAGGCGTGGCCTGAAGACGGGGGCGGTGGGGGGCGGGGCGGGCGAGGAGGAGAGGCGGCAGACGGGGGTAGTCCAGTGCGGCAGGGGGCGGGGTGGGCGAGGGGGAGGGGCGGCAGACGCGGGTAGTCCAGGGCGGCAGGGGGAGGGGGGTGCGGCAGACGGGGGTAGTCCGGGGCGGAGGGGGGGAGGGGCGGCAGATGGGGGTAGTCCAGGGCGGCAGGGGGCGGGGCCGGCAGACGGGGGTAGTCCGGGGCGGAGGGGGGGAGGGGGGCGGGCGAGGAGGAGGGGCGGCAGACGGGGGTGGTCCTGGGCGGCGGGTGGGGGGCGGGCGAGGGGGAGGGGCGGCGGACGCGGGTAGTCCAGGGCGGCAGGGGGGAGGGCGGGCAGACGGGGGTAGTCCGGGGCGGAGGGGGGGAGGGGCGGCAGACGGGGCCAGCTGCTCAATGTGAACTTCCTCCGCAACTAGACTCCGATGGGAAAGCGTTCTAAAGCGGAAAAAAAGGCTGGTAGTCCACAGTGTCCCGGGGGACTGCAAGACCTGATCCTGAAAGGGAAATTCTCCTGAAGCTAACTTCCGGAGGAAAGCAGGTAGGAAGAAACAGGAGGAAGAGAGGAAAGCTCCGGGAGCCCTGGTGTTTTCCACTGCCCGGAAGCGAAGGTAGAGTGACAGACAGGAAGGTCACTGGAGTCTGTATTCCACGCTTCTTGTCTTTTGTATATGAGAGATTGTTCCAGCTCCCTCCCAGCCCCTCCACCGATTAGTACTAGTTCTGGACCTGGATACAGCAATTTTGGAACTGCACTTTTTTTGTTTTCAAGTCAAAGCTCACAAATATTTTAAATTGGTAGAAAATCCTTTTTCTGTTGGTCTCCATCCAAAAGTAAGTCCAAATTTAAGGTAATTAGCTAAGTGTAATGACAGTAGCATATCAAATCAGCTGTAGAGCTTCAGGAATATCAACAGAACTGACTTGTCTGTCAGACAGACGCAAACTATACAGAAACGGTACTTGGGCCATACACTGACACAGGACAGTGATAATCAGTGAACTCTGACCCTTTTCCAGTAAGGACCAGCTCCACCCATCTGAGGAGGAGTAATTCCAGACTCATAAACCCCTGTGTTTTCTATCCTGGTCTAGGGAATAGGAATGCTGTTTTGCCTGCATTTTATGAAGAATCCTTGTGAGATTTTCAACTGGACCCCAGACTGTGGCCTCCCTATTTCTCACCTGATACACAAAAGATAGATGCTGAATCAGACTCAAAGATAGATGGCATGAGGCAAGGAGCTCTCACCCACCAGTGGCTACTCAGTAGGCCCTGGGCAGCTGGGGAGAACCAGTCTGCTTTCCTGCTGAGCACCCTCCCTCCCAGATGGACAGCCCAGCCCCAGGCCCACCGTGCATTGTCATCTCAGAACCCAAATCAGAGTTCCAAACTTTCCTATCCTCCAGACACCATGTCATCTTCAAACACTAAGTGGAGCTGAGACAGTTGTGTGTTGTTTTAGCTTTTTTTGGTTTGTTTGCAATGTTCTTGCTAATTCAGAAACATAGGTTTGGGAGCTTTACTCTTTACTTCCACCAAAAGCCCTGAGAGTACACTGTGCACTGGAGGACTCATCCCTGCAGGATGTTGGAATAGAAGGGCAAGAAAGAAGAGTAGAAAGTGAGGCAGTAAAGCCAGCAAGAACAAGGAGGCACTACCTGTGAAGTCAGTGGAGAAAAAAGTATGAATTTAAGCAGATAGGTCTGCTGGCCACACAGCTAAAACCCAGCACACCTCTCCTACCACCTCCAGGCCACAGTTCCCAGTGTCCTTGGAAATGAGACCCTCACTCCCCCAGCTTTTCTCCTGAGACCCTGGGAGACTTTCTGACTCCTTCCCATCTGTGCCTGTCCCCCCACACCCATCACCAAGGCCTACCTTCTACCCCCAAATCACTCTCCAGCCTGTCCTCTTCTGGTCTGTGTCTAGTCTGGGCCATCCAGACTTCCTCCAGAGCCTCTGGTCTCCCTGCAGCCACTCCACACTGTGATCAGCTGGTGCTCATGAAAATGCAAACCGAACTACTAGAAAGCCTTGGGAAAGCACACACACACACACACACACACATGGCATTCTGAGAAGAGAGCAGTGTCTTGATTCTTTGACTACTCTGCTTGAACCTCCCCTGGCCCTAATGATTAGCCCTCCTATTGAAATGGCTACTCCATGACCATCTACCCTGCTCTGGCCTCAACCTCACTCCCCCTCACAGCCTCCATTTCTGGCCATCGTGCACCTATTTCAAATTCACCTAAGGGTCTTGGCAAACACTGCTTATTCTGCCATGGGAGATGGACTGTCTGATAGGACCAAAACATCATGCTCTTCAGTTTTGACAAATCCAACTTTCTTGAAACACTTTTACATCATTTCTGTAACTATTCTAAGCAGAACTGATCCAGAGGACAAGATCCAGAGCATTAACTGATGCAATGGATGATGCTCCCACAGGCAGACCATGGGTTTGTGTTTTACTAATGACCCACTGTAGGAGCTGGGCATGGTAGTTCATTTTAAATGTTTTGATGATGCCTTGGTCAAGAGGTTGGATTTTTGAGGTCATGTATGGAGGCAGAAATTTTATTGTCACATTTAGAAGATGATTCACTTGCTGGTGGCCAGGACAGTTGTCAACTGTCAGTAGAATAGGCCATTTCTTTTTCATTTATTGGTCACTACCTTCTACCCATTCCTCAAATAAAGCATCAGTCATCCATGTGCATTTGTTTGATCTCCAAGAGACAGGGAGATCTTTGGGCTTCAGAGTCTTGAATGTGCTTGACTTTGCCAATTTATAAAGTTGCCAAGGGCTTTAGCTTCTCTCTGACTGAGAACTGTGAAAGGTTCTTTGGAGAGTTTTCTGCTCTTATGTTTATGAGGAGGTTCCTATCAGGCAACTCCTTGAAAAAGAGTCCACGCTCATCAGTATTAAAGATGTCATTTTTGGCTCGGCGCCTATAGCTCAACTGGCTAAGGTGCCAGCCACGTACACCTAAGGTGGCGGGTTCGAATCCCCAGCCTGGACCCACCAAACAACGACGACTGCAACCAAAAAATAGCCGGGCGTTGTGGCGGGCGCCTGTGGTCCCAGCTACTTGGGAGGCGGAGGAAAGAGACTCACTTGAGCCCAGGAGTTGGAGGTTGCTGTGAGCTGTAATGCCACAGCACTCTACCCAGGGGGACAGCTTGAGGCTCTGTCTCCAAAAAAAAAAAAAAAAAAAAAAAAATGTCATTTTTAAAGCCTCTGGCGAAGTCCAGGAACTTTTCTTCCACAACTTCTACTGGAACTTCATTAGATTCACCATGCAACAGTTTCTGAGAGATCTCATGTCACAGTTTAAATTTCTTAAGACAACCACATGATTCTTGGAAATCTGCCACCTTGAATTGCTGTTTGAATATTTTAGCAATTTCTTGATCCTCAGCCAGAAATTTAGGTGTTTACTGTCCTCATTTGTTTGAACCAGCTTAATGTGGTTTCATTCACTTAATCTAGGGAAATTTTCCTCCTCTTCCACTGTAGGTCTTCACTTTCCTAATTGTATCTCTCATGTAGGCACTCATGTTTATGTTTCTGGATGTTGCTAACTATGGTCTTGATAACACCAAAATGTTCTGCCATCTTTCTTTGGCTATTGCTTTCCTGAAAATGTAGAAGATAACCTTTTCCTTCAATGTCAGATCCTTTATTTCTTTCCTTTGGGCCATCATGTCTCGATTAACTGTAAAATTTTTCAGTAATTCTAGCATTGACCTACAAATCAGACCAGTCCTTCACATTGAAAAACTCTGCTACACATAATAAACAATAGGACATTAGGCCTAATCTAACATGTAGTAATAAATAAGACAGGAAAAAAGAACTTATCATAATGGAAAAATAATACAGCTAATAGGTAAAGGCCACACCTTTTACTCCTTGGTGTAGAGTGGACTTAATTGTTCAAATTATAGAGGATGAATTAATATTGTGTGGCATAGTCCAAGTGGGCAAAATACAACTTACAGAGATGGTCAGTATACAGAAGTCAGTCTTCTACTGAGTACATGTAGTATAGATCTGGTCTATGACAATTACATTAATGTGGGGAGATGGTCAACTGTGGAGGTTCTACCATGTATGGGGAGGGAGGAGAACACTCATACCATTCAACAACAAAAACAGAAAACTCCAATTTTAAAATGGACAAAGGATTTGAATAGATGTTTCTCCAAAGAAGATACAGAAATGGCCAGTTAGCACATGAAAAGATATTCAACATCATTAGTCATTAGGGAAATGCAAATCAAAATCACCGTGTAATACCACTTAACACTCATTAAAATGACTATTAACAAACACACACAAACGCACATACACACATATGTTAGGGTGGTGCAGTGATGGTTCAAGGTACTTGCCAAAGTAGTTGAAGAGAGCAAGACCAAGTAAAGTTTTAGCAAGAAAGAAAAAGTTTATTTTAATGGCATACATATTAAGCCAGGCCCCATTCTAACAACCTCAGATGTGGAAAGTATGGTGCTCAGATTTTATACACAACTTTTAAGAGGTACCAGTTGCTTCTTAGGAGCTTTCCATGGTCTTGATTAACTCCGTTCCCATGACATGTTCTCCTAACAACTCGTGTCTATCTGTCCATGTCAGAAAGTCCCTAGGACATTAATTAGTCCCCCAAAATAACCCACCTGCAAGGTCTCTATTAGCCTCATGCCCACAATAGCTCAGGTTAGCCTGATCCAAGCCAGTCAAAAATAGCCTGACTGCATTCACAATCCATTCTGCTTGGGTCCAACTAACTGCCTAACCTAACACAAATATACACAAAGAAAACCAGGGTGGGTGTTGTGGCTTAGGCTTGTAATCCCAGGAATTTTAGAGGCTGAGGCAGGAGGATCACTTGAGACCAGGAGTTTGAGACCAGCTTGGGCAACATAGTGAGACCTTATCTCTAAAAAAAAAAAATCTTCATAGTAATAACACATATGTATGTTGTTATATAGAATAACAGTAACAATGAAAATAATAACAAGAGAAATTGTAAACTTTATGCATCATACCAGGATCAAATGAAATTTATTCCAGGTATATAATGCCAGTTCACATTTGAAAATAAATAAATGTAATCTACCCTATCAATAGGCTAAAGAAGAAAAATCACTTGATCATATCAATTGACAGAAAAAATATTTGAGAAAATCCAGCATTCATTTATAAAAAACTCTTGGCCAACTAGATAAAGGGAAACTTCCTAATCTTGATTAAGGACATTTACAAAATCCTGCAGCTAACATCATAATCAATGGTGAGAAATTAGATGATTTTCTCATAAAAGAAAGAACAAGGTACATCCTTTTTCACTACTCCCATTCAACATGGTACTAGGAATCCTAGCTAGTGCAATAAAACAAGAACAGGAAAGTATACAGATTTGGAAAGAGAGAAATAAATCTTTGTTTCCAGATGACATAATTCCCTATATAGAAAATTCCAAAGAATTGATTTTTAAAAAACAAAACAACAGAGGAAAAAAAGATCTTCCTGGAAGTAATTCATGATTACAGCAAGGTTGCAGGACACAAAGTTAATATCCTAAGTCAATTACTCTCCTGCATACCAACAATGAAAAATTGAAATTTGGGGCCACGCCTGTGGCTCAAAGGAGTAAGGCGCTGACCCCATATGCCGGAGGTGGTGGGTTCAAACTCAGCCCTCGCCAAAAATTGCAAAAAACAAAGAGATAAAAAAGACAAAGAAAAATTGAAATTTGAAATTTAAAACACCATATCATTTACATTAACATCAAAAAAATAAATAGGTATAAATCTAATGAAATACATGTATCTAAAGGATCTACATGTGGAAAACTGCCAAATGCTAATGAAAGGAATTAAAGTAGATCTAAATAAGTAGAGATTCTGTATTCACGCATTGGAAGACTATTTATTATTAAAATGTCAATTTTTCCCAGCTTCATTTATAGATTCAGTACAATCCCAGTGAAAATCCCATCAAGCTATTTTATGGCTATTGAAAAACTGATTCTAAAAAATTCAGAATAGTCAACACAATACTGGAAAAAGAACAAAGCCGAATGATTGACATTATCTGACTTCAAAACTTACTATAAAGATTAAGAGAGTATTGTTTTGGTGAAAGAAAAAACACACAGATAAATAGAGCTTTCAGAAATGTTCACAAAAACATAATGGACTGATTTTTGGACAAAGGAGAAAAGGCAATTTAATAGAGAAAGGATAGTCTTTTCAACAAACTGCATAGGAGCAAATGGGCATCCATATGCCAAAAAAAAAAAAAAAAGAAGAAGGAAGGGAGGGAGAGAGAGAAGAAAAGAGAATGAATCTAGTCATAGACCATACATATTTCACAAAAATTAATTCAAAATTAATCATAGACCGAAATTCAAAATTTGAAACTATGAAACTTCTAGAGAAATCATAGGAGATCTTGAGTTTAACAATGAGTTTTTTATTACTTATTTATTTATTTATTTATTTGAGACAGAGCCTCAAGCTCTCCCCCTGGGTAGAGGGCCGTGGCATTACAGCTCACAGCAACCTCCAACTCCTGGGCTCAAGCAAGTCTCCTGCCTCTGCCTCCCAAGTAGCTGGGACCACAGGCGCCCGCCACAGCACCCGACTATTTTTTGGTTGCAGCCGTCATTGTTGTTTGGCAGGTCTGGGCTGGGGATTCGAACCTGCCACCCTAGGTGTACGTGGCTGGCACCTTAGCTGGTTGAGCCACAGGCGCCGAGCCTACTTATTTATTTATTTAAGAAAGTCTTCATTCAGAGACAGTAAGTTTTTAGATACAACACCAAAAGTATATCCAGGTCAGGCACAGTGGCTCATATCTGTTAATCCTAGCACTCTGGCAGCGTGCCAGAGTGAATTGCCTGGGTGAATTGCCTGAGCTGACAAGTTCCAGACCAGTCTGAGACAGGGAGAGACTTTGTCTCTACATATAGCCCAGTGTTGGCTGTTTTTAGAGTGGCAGACTCCTATAGTCCCAGCTACTTGGAAGGCTGAGGCAAGAGAATCGCTTGAAACCAAGAGTTCGTGGTTGCTGTGCGCTGTAACACCAAGGTACTGTACTGAGGGTGAAAAAGTGAGACTATCTATCTCAAAAAAAAAAAAGTATGATCCATGATAGAAAAATTGATAAATTAGATTATTTTTTTCTTTTATTTATTTATTTATTAAATCATAGTTGTGTACATTAATGCAATCACGGGGTACAGTGTGGTGTTTTCATAAACAATTTGAAATACTCTCATCAAACTGGTAAACGTAGCCTTCATATCATTTTCTTAGTTATTGAGTTAAGACATTCCTACTCTGCTTTTAGAAAGATCCACTTGTACCCTTGTAAGATAAACCATAGAGGTGACCCCGCCAATCACCCTCCCTTCACCCATCCACCTTACTCCCCTTCCCTCTCCCTCCCCGCTCCCCATATTATAAGGCTATAATTAGGTTATAGCTTTCCTATGAAAGCTATAAATTAGTTTCAAAATAGGGCTGTGTACATTGGTTACTTTTTCTTCCATTCTTGAGATACTTTGCTAAGACGAACATTTTCCAGCTCCTTACCATGAAGGAGGTAAAGTCTCCATCTTTCTTTAGGGCTGCATAATATTCCATGGTGTACATATACCACAATTTATTGATCCATTCGTGGGTCAGTGGGCACTTGGGCTTCTTCCATGACCTGGCAATTATGAATTGGGCTGCAATAAACATTCTGAAACAAATATCTTTATTGTAATGCGATTTTTGGTCATCTGGATATATACCTAATAAAGGAATTCCAGGATCAAATGGCAGGTCTATTTTTAGTTCTCTAAGTGTGAACTAGATGTCTTTAGTTCTCTAAGTGTGAACCAGATGTCTTCCAAAAGGAACGTATTAGTTTGCATTCCCACCAGCAGTGTAGAAGTGTTCCCTTTTCTCCACATCCACGTCAGCAATTCTGGTTTTGGGATTTTGTGATATGGGCTAGTCTTACTGGAGTTAGGTGATATCTCAAAGTAGTTTTGATTTGCATTTCTCTGATGATTAAGGATGTTGAGCACTTTTTCATATATCTGTAGGCTATGCACCTATCTTCTTTAGAGAAATTTCTTTTCAAGTCCCTTTCCCACCCTGAGTAGGATCACTTGTTTTTTTCTTGCTAATACGTTTAAGTTCTCTATGGATTCTGATTATTAAACCTTTGCTGGAGACATAACCTGCAAATATCTTCTCCCCTTCTGAGGGCTGTCTACTTGCTTTACTTACTACGTTCTTGGCTGTGCAGAAGATTTTTAGTTTGATCCGGTCCCAAAAGTGTATTTTTGATGTTGCTTCAATTGCCCGAGGGGTCCTCCTCATAAAATTTTCGCCCAGGCAGATTTCTTCAAGTGTTTTCCCTACACTTTCTTCTAGTATTTTCATAGTTTCATGTCTTAAGTTTAAATCT